>MNCI01022494.1:291880-315522 GCA_015680685.1 Gnetum montanum
GTACTGAGACACTTAACTAGCCCAAGTGTGACGAGCAGCCGATTCCTTGACTAGCCGTACACATTCGTAGATGCTCGTAATCAAGTCGTACTCGTCCCACATTCTAGGAGGTAAGGGTGAGAGAATCTAATCGCGATGAGTAGCCGATTCCTTGGTTAGCCGTACACATTCGTGAATGCTCGTAACCAAGTCGTACTCATGCCGTGCTTACTAGGAAAGCAATAAATAACATTAAATAAACCTATCCATGTACTGCAAGGTTTATCCACAAAGCTCGTCTTTATTGCCGTACACAACTTGCGTTCAGGTACAAAGCTGCTCGAATAAAGAACCGTTCACTTGGGGGACTCCTACTACGGGCACATGGAAAATATTCTATCTATGGATTGATCAATCTACCAGAGCTTCGCTACTTCTAGCCAGGATGGAAAATGAGGGGGGTGCCACCTCTTATTTATAGATTTGGCGGCGGACCGTGATATCGCGTACGCGATATCGCAGGGGACGACGTGATATCACGACAACCGCGATATCGCGTACGCGATATTGTGTCTTGTGCATATCACGTCTCATCAAGTACCTTGCCACTCATCACATACAAACGAGCAAAGTTCTGCACTCTACAAGAAGCATGATGCCACCATTGAATCCAACCCACCTGATTTAAGGGCCTAGGTTTGACATTCCCAAGATTAGAGAGAAGAAGTCGGGTGAAAGGGGAAGCGAAGCAGTTGTTATGTAGTCGAAAAAGATGGAATTTATGTCTATGATTGCTGCCATGAATATGGATAAATATAGAGATGGGAAGATGGTCTGATAAGGTGGCGTGTTAATGAACCATAGTAGTGGAGAAGGCTTGCCAAAAAGAGAGGGTGGAAAAATAGAACCTATCTAACCTACTGTAGATGTGAGCTTGCCCCAGATGAAGATTTCTCTAAGTGAATTTGTGGAGAGGATTGCTAGCAGAGACATCCACCCCATTAGAAAGGTAGAACCTTTTCATAAAGGCGGACTAGGTCTATCGTATTAAAATCTTCTTCGTGAGGGAATTCTGTCATATTAAAATCTTCTCCAAATATCCAAAGGCACTATGGGAAGAGACATAGCTAGTTCCTTCCATAGGAGAGCACATTTTGTAGAATCATTAGGGGCATAAATCGAGCAAATATTGAAAGGGCCATGCAAGGAGAAAAAGGTAGCCTAAGAAATTCTATGACTAGAATCGGAACCACTTTGAATGATTTTATCTTTCCAGTAAGTCAAGAGGATAATGGCAGCTACCCCTTTCCCACTCACATGGGATGTTGCAAGAGTTGATGAGTGAGGAAAAAACCAATGGGCTAAAAGAGATAAATGGTTGACTGAAATCTTAATTTTTTGAGGTAGAATGAAATCAAAAGCAATATTAACACTAGAAAGAAAGTTGTTTGCATGCTTTCGTCGAAGCCTATTAATAAGGCCTTGAATGTTCCATGATAAGAGGTTCATGGGGAAGCAAAGGGCATGTCGAATGAGAGGCCAATAGAAGGTTTAGAAGTCGAAGTATCAACTTCCATTGTTTGTGAAAGAAGGGCAAAGGAGGTGTTGGTAGAGACAGGGGCCACGGAATTGTTTAGTGGAGAGGAAGCGGAGGGTGGAGTTGTAAAGAAGGAAGCTTTGACTCGTTTCTTTTCATTGCTTGTCACAAACTCCTCACCCAAGACAGAGTCCTTGAATGACTTGGAGGGGATGACATGTGCTGAGGTGTGTGTACCTAATTGTGGTGTTTGTATCTTGGAGGGGCTAGATAGAGAGAAAGACTTTGGAGCTATTTGGGAAGAGGATCTTAACCTAAAGGATTCTAAGGATGGGTGGGATGGTGTTTAGGGAATGGATTTTTTGGGGTGCTACAGATTGTTTCTTCTTAGCTAAAAAGGGACATGCCAAAATATGATACTCAACTCTATGACAGTAGCTACACGAGTTTAGGAGATAAAAATAATCAATTTTTTGGGTGGAGTTTTCTACCGACTACAAGGATTAATGAAGTATTCCTAAGTGCTATATTGAGTTTGATACAATAATAGCGAATTTGAGTTGTATTAATCACAATGCTATGGTCCGAAATAATAGGACCAAGGGTGCTCACGATGTCTTTCTCTACAAATGAAAAAATGAGTGAAAGATTTGACAATTCCACATAGTAGGGAATTGTGTTAAAAATCGAACATTAACATTAAAGTCAAATCTCCATGTGCATGCAATTAGAGTTGCATTTCATGTTGGGAAACTCTTCCATACTATCATTGTTATAAAACAACTTGATAAAAATTTTTAAGACAAAGTATAGTTTGATCTCTTCCTTTAAATTAAATGCTAAAACATTTGAGATTTTTTTTTAATTATTTGTAATAAACTAACTTATCTTTCTCTAACTCCCTTTTCTTCCTTAGAATTAGATTTTTATGACTTAAAGAGTCTATAGTGATTTTACTCTTCAATAAAATTCTAGCTATTTTACATTCATCAAAACAACTTACATTTAGCCTTTAGAAATATTGAGGATAGTTGTAATTAGAGATTTTGGAAAACTCGCACTTCAATTCTAAATTTTCTTAATTTCACTTTGAAAATCCTCCATTTTTGCAGTTATTTTGAAGTGTGTTTGCCTTATAGAATATCTAATATCCTATGTATCTGTAAATAATAAATTAAAAAATTAATGGTCTGAACACCATGAAAAGGCAAACTGCTATGATATTAATTGAAAAATATAAAAAGAAAATTTTATCACTGAGAGTTCTTATGGTACAAGAATTTTTTGGGGTCTTCCGGATCAAACAATGAACAATGATCCCTTGCATAAAAAATACAAACAATTAATTCAAAGTTTTTTCTTTTTTTCTTTCGAATATCACTGTAACTTTATCAATTCTCAGCCAGCTTTAACAAGGATAGTACAAACAACTAATTTCAATAAATCACCAACGATCCCACCATTTTGTATCAGCACCTTCGTCAAAGCTATTTGAACTCATCATCCCAAAATCAATTTGTTTATTCTGCTGTGCTCTCCTTCGATTGTCAAATTCATCCCATCCTTCAACCTGATCAGTGAATTTTTATGCATAAAATCTTAACAAAAAGAGTGAACATTTTTAATCCTTGGTTATGTAATAAATAAATTCATAAACAAACCAACATGCAAATACCTGGCGGAGATCATCGATTGTTATTTCATTTCCATGTAAATTGATAGCAAATAAATGTGAACATCCTTTCAATAATGATTGTGGAAATGATTTTAGACCATTGTGAGCAAGTTGCAAGATCTGTATGCGCATGATAGGCAAAGTTAATACGCAAGACACTCGTTTTTGCTTTTTCTTTTTTAGGATAGATATTGGGTGATTGAGGGTCATCTGAAAGTATAACGTCAGCATAACGAAGTTCATGATAAATATTAGTAAGAACTTTGCTCGACCATCCTTGATTATATTTTTATTAAATTGTATAACCCTTCAATCATATCCACCAGCTCATTCATCCACCTAGGAATCTTGTTATGAACATATCTGAATGCCACTGTATCGAAAGCAAACATAGCAACTACAATAAATACATGCATAAAAAAATATTACAGCTAAATTTAGATAGTAGCATACCTTGAGATTCTTAAGGCTTCCCATTGTGTCTGGTAGCTCTTGCAAAAGATTGGATGAGAAGTTAACCTACAGAAGCATATGCAATGTAGTTTAGCATACTCTTTAACCTTATTAGGAGCTAGGATTCATATTTATGACAAGTCAACATGCTGCAAACACAAATTAAGACTATTATATAAATATATTATTTGGAAAAGGTATTAATTACCTCAATAAGGGAAACACAATGTCCTATACTTGAAGGTAATGTTTGCAAACTGCAAGTTTCAATATCAGAAAACAGAAAATAGTATATAAATACAACAATTTGAAACAATAAGTTTCATTGAATACAGTGTGAATAACAAAGGACCCAAGAAAAAGTGACAAACGTTTGCTTATTACTTAAGTGTAAATCATAAATAATTTGTATACATAATGATTAAAACATAAAACAATACATTTAAACAGTGTTTGCACTACCCATTTAACTAATTTCAATTTTTAATTTAAGACATTTTGACATGTACTTTATGTGTTTAGTATGTTAATATTTTGTTTGTTTGTTTAGGTATGACAGAGCAATATTGCATATAACCTTATAAACAGGTTTGTATCCTTGGTCAAAAACCAATATAAAGAGAGAAATTGCATTTTAGTGGTTGCCTTCAAAAAGAAAGAAAACAGCAAGCATAAAGCAAGAGAAAATTACTCTTCTTCAACTTACCAGTTATTGTTCACCTTTAGCATTTCTAGCTCACTAAGCTGACCAATTTCATCAGGTAAGCTAACAATCTTATTTTCTGAAAGATCTAATTGTTTCAGACTGGTCAAGATGCCCAACTCTCGAGGTATAGTGACAAGTCTGCGGCAACAACAAAATATCCGTATAGCATTTAATAAGCATTTTGGAATAATACAGCATAAATGTAATAAAGCAAACTTTTATTTATAAAAATGGTACAGCATTTGGACTTGTCACTGAATACATCATTTGGTCTTCTCTTTGTGATGAACAAATAAATAATGTGTTAAGCCCAAATAAATGCTAGGTTGTTATTATCCACGATGTTAGCTTGTTGGGAAGGCTTGAGTGTTGCATTCTGGAAGTCACAGTTTGAATGTAAAGGGTTATGCTTAGCTAGTACATAGATCGTGCGCAGATAGTGGCTGACAAACTGTGTCCAATAGATCCCTAAGGTCACATTGAAGTAAAATAATATTTTAGTTTCAGTTTCATTATTATTGGGGTATGGAAATTAATATGTTTGGAGATTTCATTTGTAGATATGTCTATTTATGCAGCTATGAAAGTCAAATGTAAGTTATGCAGCTATGAAGGACTGAGTGTAGTAATGTGAGAAATCTGTGGTAGTAGGCAAGATTGCCCAACCCAAGTTCTGCAGTGATGTGATGCTCTTGTAGTCCTTTTATTGCATCTCTATTTTGTTGTTTGGTATGCATTACTTGATGTGTACTTCTTCTCTTTCTATGACCCTTTCCTATATTCAAAAAGCATCTTTTGGTTTGTGAGATCTAGGTTTACTCCAATTTCATCTCCTTATCAATTCTACTAAAAATTTGTTGACAGGATGCACAAACAGTCCAATAAGATCGATAATAAAAATAAAAGAACTTGCATGATAATTTAGTAACCAACAGGCATAAAAACATATGGATATAATGTAAATTAAAACCTACTGATTACAGTTTAGGGTGAAAGCAGTCAATTTTTTCAGCTTGGTTAGTCCTTCCCAGTCGAGTGCTTCATTTGAGAGATTATTTCTAGCAAATGATAGATTCTGCAAAAAGAATGTAAATTAATTACATAACAATCAAAATAATTGCATGCCATAAAAGGTAGAAACATCTAAGAATGTGAATTAACTACATAACAATCAAAATAATTGCATGCCATAACAGGTAGAAACATCTAAGACATCATTTAAAATTAAAATACCTTGAAACAACTTATTTACTGTCATTCTTTCTTACCTTTAGCTTGAACATATTCCCTATCGCAGATGGTATTTCCCTAAAGCAGTTGCCTGTAAAGTCTAGTACACGTATTGATTCTGCAAAAGCCAAAACCTCTGGTGGTATAACCTAAATTCGTAGTCATCCCAAAAAAGCGACTGTGTCATAGGATACCATAAAACTTTAAAATTAAACAACAGTTATTATAATATTTAATGGTGAGCTATCATGCAAAAGATTCATAAACTATTTCAGTACAGGATATACCTCTAATGATCTATTTGCTAATGACACAACACCAGAAGATTTCCAGTACTCAAGTTTAGCTTTCGGATTTTCTTTCCTGAGGTCACTTTCATTGTCATTTTTGGCATCAATTCTCTTAGCTGTTCCTGATGAAGAAGCATCCTTATTAGCAGCACCACTCTAAACAAGAAAAACTCTTATTTAGAAAGAAGAATTTTCAAGAAGAATAGATATATAGAAAAAATAGGAAAGTGAATACTCCTTCTGCATGACCAATTTAACTTCATCAAAAATCAATTGCCGACAAACTCATGGCATGCCAGTAACTTCTTCCTATGTGAAAACTATATCTTTCCTTGATGTGTGTATCTTAATTGCTCACTTCACATTTTCAGAAAATCAGTGAGCTATATTACGATACAAGGAAGTCATGCAAAGAAACAGCTGAAACTGAATTTTGATTACTAGATCCTGAAGGTCTTAACATGGATATAATAAAACACTTCCTATGTAGGTTTTCCAGTAATTAACTTTCAGGATAGTACCCTCTCCAAAATAAATTTTACATTGGCAACAAAAAGTAAAACTATTCCCACTTTCAAAATCATTTGGCTAGAAGGTTAATCAAACAGACTTTAGGCTGTTAAAAATATCTCCACCTTTCAACACCATTTTGCCATGACATATAGATGTAATTATATAAAAGTAAGTGAAATTGTATAAATCTGTGATGTAAAGTGTTATTAATAAGATTGTTTTGTTGATGCTTTCTTAAAAGGGGCAGTGTGAATTTGAAAGGCGCAACACTTGCAACATTATTTTTATGATAAGAGGGATTTTTACCTGATAACTAAAAATTACATTGGCACATCATTTCCCATGAAATGTCAAGTCCTATGTCAAGGTCTTTCATAAATCACATTTGCACTGTTCAATATTTACCTGACTCAAAATTTTAGGGCACCAATTAACTTAATAAGTAATCATTTCTTCTTTGAAGGCGCCAAGATCTGGGTGGGTGCATCCTTAAAATTATATTAAATCTGCTACTTCATGCAATACACATCCAAAAATAAAGATATTCACAGCTATAACCATAAGCCTTTAACACAAGGAAATTTCACAATAGCATGGGAACCACATAGATAAACTCAAAAAATACCATGAACTTCTACCTAAATGGATAGAAAGTAGGTTTGTCAACCCATTAAAACAATGATCTTAGCGTTGACAGGTTATACCACTCAACTTTGAAATAAAATGAACATCTCCATTGTGATTTGACAGCGCATTTTTTATTCCACTGTAATACTGGAAATTCAAGCTGAAGTTTAAAGACAGAAAAGCCTGTCATTATTGATATTGCAAATAGCAAAATATTTAACAATGGATTCTTTTAAATGAAAGAAGATCAACATTATAGGACTGCATTCCTTTGCCAGAAAGATATGTGTCATTACAACCCCAACACATCATCTAAAATGCACATAAGACGTACAGAAGGGAAAGGCATTAACAGAGCTAATGAATACAGAGATTAATATTGAAATACAATGTCAGATGAACAAATTGAGATTTAACTTGGTTCCATGAAATGAAACTTGTATTGCATAAACAGACATTAGAGGAAGACTTGGATTGACTTCTATTTCAAAGAAGCTAAAGGAATAGTGTCTTAAATTGTTTGGTCATGTCCAAAGAAGGTCCGATAACAAACCTATCAAAAGAGGTTGCCACATCACAATTACAGAAAAGATGCTGAACAGAAGATAAAAAAAGATATTAAAAAATGATTGAAGATAATATTTACAAATTGCAAATAGATAAGGCTCTAGCTCTTAATAGAGGAAAAAGGTAAAACAGAACTCAAGTAGCTAAACCCATTTTGTTAGGACAAGGCTAGGATGATGATGATAGACCAATTGGAGGATCTATTTAATCATCAAATAGGGTTGGTTTAAATTAACATTATCCATCAACTTCTTTCTTGCCATAAATCAACTCAGTACAAAAAGATGTCAGATTTACCAAGATAGACACATAGCTCATGATATCACAAGCATAAATGTTCACAGAGGCATAATGTTATAAAAGAACTTCTTTAGCAAAGCATTTCAAGGAAGCATACAATTTATTAATAACCATGACAATCTCAATGAGATATTTCTTGTCTCAATAAGCCACTATACTTGCCCTTTTCTGATTTAAGAGTTGCAGCTCCTGATAGAAACTCCCAACTTACCATGGGAAAATATTATTTAATGTTGTTAATTTATATACTCTTCAATCTGTGGTCAATATCAATAAAGTTAAATTTTATTATCAGAAACATAGATACCTACACTTTATACTAGCTTAGTTATATATTTATAGTATGTATCTATAATTTGGCCAAGAGAATCTTTTTTGTTCTTATAAGGGAAGAGCTACATGCTTACCAAATCCTCTGCAAGCATGTATAGAAAATTCTTTAGTAGAGAAATCAGAAACATGGCATATGTACCCAATTGTATTGTTTGTTTTTTTCTGGGCATGGATATACACTATAAAATTGGCAAGAATGGTGGTATATAAAGATATTCTTGAAAGCTTTGATTGCGTTGTGGATTATGTGAAAGAGCTTGGATTTCACTTAGTTAGAATGCTATCTACCTTTGTTTCTAATTTCCAATTTAGATGAAAATACTAGTTAGCATTACCGATAGGCTTCCCACAAGCATTATGGATGAAAATATTATTTAGCGTTACCAATAATAGAAAATTATTCAACATTACAGATAGGCTCCCCTAGAGTGTTATGGACAAAATATTATTTAGAGTTACCAATCTATAACTCGTAGTTGACCCCTCAACCAGAAAAATATATGAAAGTTTTTTTTACTATTTAGAACTTGAACAATCAGCAGTATGGGAAGATAACAAAATAAGGGTATAAAAAGGATCACCACCCAGAGGCTCAATGCCCATCCTGTCAAGTGGGCTCTTGGGAGTGAGGAGGATGAAGAAAAGCTTAACCTCTTTCAAGTGGCTACGCCTAAGCTTGAACCCGGGTCCTATGACTTGAGAAATGATAAGATAATAAAATAAGAGTATATAAGAATGAAAGATCATTGTATGAAATCACATAATGGTTAAGTTTGGTTATACAATACACATCAATTATATAACACTGCACAGGCATTTGAAACATTACATAGATCTGAAGAATTATGTCAATCAAATAGATAAGGAAGGTAAATGTTGTAAACAAACATGTAAATTCTAATAATGCTCCCAAGACTAATATTAGTTATAAAAACAACAGACTTTTCATTTTTTTCCTGTTTCCTTTTCCTTTGTTTCTCTTTTTGCACATTTTTGCAATAGAATCCATGTATCTCTATTTTATCTACATTCTAATTGCATTTTGTGTTTTGGCTTTTCATGTATGTTTCTGCAAGAAAAATTGGTGTTTCCATATCTGTTGCCATATTTTTTTCAGTGACCTGACCAGCTGGACCAGCCAGCCTACATGCTTTAGAAACCCCAAAGTTGTGGATTACTTTATAGAATCGTTAACTTTAAACTTTCAGACATTCAAATTCATAATACTTCAAAGTACATCTAACAACAACAGGTCTACCTCACCATTGTTACCAAAATTTTCAAAACAATAGCAAATGGAAAAGGAATAAGTGTTTACAATTCATAAAAAAAAACTCTAAGGAAATATGGAACCAATACTGATATTTAATCATTTAATTAGCAGTATGATCTCAATAAAAATGAAAAATTACCCCTTGGTGTAGTCCATAGGAAGCCATCAGCATGACTTTTGAACCATTTGATAGATTTGCATCCTTCAATGCGGTATGATCATCCAAAACTCTTCCTATTGCATTATTAATATGATCAATGGTAAGAAAACGAATACTTAAACGATGGCAATTCATTCAATGTCTAACAAGTATTAATACCATGTGTATGGTGAAGAGAATTGTGATAAGACCAAAAACAAATTCAATGAGATGATAAGATTAGAAATTAAGCACATGGATTCAAACAATGTTAGATGAGATATATGTGTGCTGCTTGAAAAGATCTAAACAGTACATTAGGAAACCAAAGATAGCCATATACAAAGGAGTTTATTAACTTATGCAGCAGGAAATCTGAGAAGCAGCAGCTTCTCATTTTTTACCACGGTATCCATCCAGTTTTTCTATGCTGCGGAACAGCTTCATGTGTGCAAGTTCATTAAAAACATTATCCTTAATCTGTGAACGTTACACAACAAGCTTCGCCGATGACGAAGTTAAGGCACATGAGGGTATGGACTCAGATCATACAGATAGGGAGCCGGAATAGACATAGCTAAAATTATGAGAACTAGTTTTCGTTTAACATACATGACAGAGACAACAGCAGCGGAATCTAGGGCAGAAAAGTAACCTTTAAAAATGAGTTTCTGCCCACGCGGAAGGACATTGGTCAGGGTTTGCAGCCGTACTTTGAGATCTTTGACACTGGTGAGAGCAGGCAGAGTCAGCTGCAATGTTTGTTTGCCAAATTTGATACTGAGATTAATGGAGTCTTCGCCAGAATTCTGTGGCTCCATGGCCTCGCTATTCGGCCTCCTGCACAGCCTTTGCTCTAAAGTGCTCTTGTTTGCTGGCCTTTAAGACTGTTAAAGCCTACTTGACCAGACTTATAGTGTTAGCAGAGTAAACGGTAATTGTGGACCCTGTATTTTACATTGGTGAGTGGTGGGTTTTGCTGACCAGCTACGACTATACTGCCTGTATATTAGTTTTGCTGGTTAAACGACTTATGTTTGTAAAAAACAAAAGAAAAATGTAAATATATATATTTTTATTTTCTTTCTTTAAGCGTAAACCATTTCGGTCCCAAGAAGGGTTACCTATGCTTGGTATTAATGCAGTACATGATTTAATTTGATATTGAAATAGGTTAAAGGAAATATGGCTGTCATGTCTTAAAAAAATGAATAATAGGATTAAAAAAATTGAAAGTAATTCAAAGTACATTACATCAATGAAGAGAGAATCTAAAGAAAAATCCAAAGTTTTGGGATGCTTTTTCAAGTTTTTAAAGGTAAGAAAAAAGATTAAACCTTGCCCTTATTTGGAAGCACCATCATGGGTCTTCACTTCTTACTGAAAGGTTTTTTGTAAACAGAAGGAGAAAACTCTCTCTAAAGACAAAAGCAAACATCAATTAGAAAAGATAAACAAATAACAACAAAAGTTGAAAGCTTCCTATCTTTGGGTCTCTAAAACAAACAAACAAAATTTAATACTACAAGAAACAAATTAATTGTTCAACTTTCTTGGAAGCTTTTTTGCTTAAGATGTAACTGAAAAATAACATCATTGAAAATATGATATTTAACTCCAAAAAAAGGTCATTATTATGCACTTGCTGCTGTGAAATAGTTGCAGAATGAAACTTCAAAGTGGTAAGACGTTTGATTTAGAAGCCTCCAATCATGGGTTTGATTTTGGTAGGCAATGCTAAGTTATAAAGTTTTAATTGGAGTATATATATCTTAGGGTGTACCTATATTTCAATTATTTTAGGTCAATAGTACAGAGAACAAATGTCCAAACACATTTCCAAATGCAAAGAAATGAAGAAAATAAAGCATGTTGATTACCAAGAATGATATCATTGACATTTGGTTGAAAGTTATTACAAATTGTAGAAGTCCATTTCTAATTAGATGCGAAAAAACACTTAAAAAGAAATGATGTTTGCTCAGTAAGTATTGGAATTGGAATTGTAACCATGTTGTTATTTAAATAAAACTTTACATGAAATTTGTGTAATAAAAACTATGGAAGATGAGCAACATGCTGTTACCCCTTTCCCAATAAATTTAATATTGAAGTAAACAGTTTGTGAGGGTTTTTTTCTTTTTTGTTGCATCGTGTAAAATTTTACTACTGGATTGAAATTAAGCTTTCCAGTACAGTAGATCCTTTTATGTTCCGCTTGGAATGTAATAAGTCTCTCGTTTCGGTATCACTAGAACGAAACCTATTTAAAAAAAATAAAAAAATGCAGAACTTATCTTCACTTGGTAGCACGCTCACAGAAGATGAGTTGCTTTACGGACTTGTAAGCAGCAACGAATAACCGTCGTGTTGAAATTTGAAAGACAACATACCATTACTGTAAGCTGAGCTCGATTTTCTGGCGCAGGAAAACTAAAATTGCAAGGTTTATCACAGTTGCAGCACTTGACAGTGAGCTAAAACTTGCAGAGATCAGCAAGTCATGGCGCTGCTTACTACGGCAGGGGCGACCAGAATTGGAATTCTAAACAAGCCCCCTTCTTCATACATTGGGAGCTTTAAGCGCTATCATCAAAAATGGACTAACATGCTCGTATGTGCACGTTGTTGCAAAACCTCCGGCAACGGAAGCAGCGGAAAACCAGCGAATAACAGCCACCCAAAATTTGTCAAGGTGACTGAATTTGCTGTGCCACCTACAATGAATTCTATTATTGTTATTATCATTATTATTCCAAAATATAGCTCTAATAGTCATGCAAATAGCGTGGTGCATGGCCAATGAACCAATCGATTATAAAATTTGGTGGATTTTCTAGGAATGAGGGGCGGTGTTGATGAGTAAATAGAATTTAGGTGGTCTAAATGCGTTAATTTAGCATTTTCACAATGCTTAAAAAGTTTATGAACAGTTGGATTTGCTAACAAAATATTTGCTATTGGAAATCCCAATCAGATTATGAATATGCTTAACGGTCATTTTTGGTTTATTTATTACCTTATTATTCATCTTCATTTTGAAAGTATTGTATTGGTTGTCGGAACTGAAACACAACATTTACCAGCGCTGTCTATTAAAGTTGAACCAAGACTAACACCTCATTGTATCACGCCCGTGGACGCCATGATATTAGAGTTGTTCATTAAAAAGACTGAATGTTTGGGCAGACATAAGGGCTACTTTAAAGTTATTAATCAAATTGGCGGTGTTCAGTTGACAGGTGGTTGGTAGATAATAAGGTTCACGTCATCATGGAAACCTAAAGCTTAACTTAAATGCACTTTTTGGTCTGGTCTTTTCTATGGTTTTCCTGGTAGATAGACGAGGATTGTAATCGCTTGGTTTTGACAATTCAATTTGGACACTTAATGATTATAGTTTCTTGGTTTTGACAACTCTGTTGGTCTCTTTCTTTCCTAAATGGTTCCTTCGAACCGGATTTGTCTAGGTCTTTTTGCCTGCAAAATTTGGAATGACTGTTTTCTAATTCCTGAATTCTTTAATTTTTAGATTAACTGTATTTTCCAATTAGAAGCATAGTTCTAATGTGATATATAAAAGCAAACTTTGTAAGCAGAATTTTCATATACAAATGAAGGTATTAGCAAGCGAAAGGAAAATTTTAACAATCTATAATTTGTTTAACCAAAGATAGATCATAGTTAATAGTTGCTGTTTCTACAAGGATGTTTTGAAACTGGTGATGATATCTTTTTGCGCCACCCTGAATTTACTCATATATGAAGTTAAGTCTGGAAAGGTACACATAAGTATGCCAAAATCTTTACAAGATCTTGCAGCAGCTTGGACTTGGATCAGTGGAACTTTATACATTAATAAAATTTGAAATACTTTGCTAGCACATGTAATCTTTCAAATCTGGCAGGAAAGAAATTGAACTTTTAAAGGTGCAAAAATCAAACTAGATAGAGTATGGTGGCTAACAATAAAAAATTTGAAAGAGAATATGACATAAAATTGGATTTGACTACTCAAGTCTTTGAGCTGTACATAATTATAATTTTTGGTTTCTGAAGTTAAGATTAGATTGGTACTTTCAAATTATTATTTTATTTTTAAACTTTTCATTAGAAATTTTATCCTATCATCTGGGTTACTTGTTAAGATCGCAAGACTAATCTTATTCTACTTCAAGTCATATTTTATGAATATAATCTATTTTTTCTTGTTAAGATCCCAAGACTAATCTCATTCTACTTCAAGTCATATTTTATGAATATAATCTAATTTTTTCTTGTTAAGATCCCAAGACTAATCTCATTCTACTTCAAGTCATATTTTATGAATATAATCTATTTTTTCTTGTTCAAAAAAAACCAGATGAAGGTTAATCTTTTTATGAATTTTTATAGAAATTACATGAAAGAAGAAATCAACACTCAAATAAAATTCAGTTAGTTTTCTCTTATTTACGAAGAGGAAGTGAGATGTCCTGCTCTGTGCTTGATTAGTTACTTTGTTTTTAGAAATTCTGATTCCTTTTACAATTTTCTAGGGATTTTGTCTTGTAGTCTAAAGTTAACCTTTGAGTCCTATTGTCAGCAGAAAGTTGTTTGTGATCTTTTTAAGATTGAAGGTATTATTTGTTTATATTCTACCATTGCAATTTATTATAGTAGTTTGGACAATAGGTTGGTGCCTTGGTAGAGCCTCATCATTATCCTACCCTTGTTCCAACAAAATGGACCCTCCTCTACTAATAAAATTTGAAGTGTAAGAAGTGTGGTGGTTACACTAAGATTGAAGAAGGGCTGTGACATAGAGAATGATATTTGATTGTGGTTGCTTTTAAAATGGGAAGAATCGAAAGCTGTAGGTCAAGCTCAGGATGAGTAATACCAACTGTGAATTTTCTTGTTTTTATTTAACCCAAAAAAATTACCATTATGCATGTTTAACAAAAACTAGTTATTGTGCAATCTAATCTTGGTTTTGAAGCTCTCGTATCGATTGCAGGACTTTTCAAAACTTTCACAGGATTTACCATGCGATCTCACAGACTTGTGGACATCTGTATCCTTATATTTCTGCCTTCTACATGTTCCATTAGGTGTGGGAGGCTTAAGCATTATTTCTAAACTTTTAAATCAAACAGATCTTACTCCAGAAGTTAAGGTGATTGATCTTGTTTGAGACTGAAGATTTCCTGCCGTGTCTTCCAACTCTTATCAGTAATTTTGATTCATATGCTTATATTCTGAAATTACTGGGATTCTTCTCATCATGCAGTCTGATAATTAATTGACAGGCTATATCTTTGGTGTTTACACAAACACTGGAGCTTATCGGAGCCATCCTTCTGGTCAAATCAACCTACAATAGTATTGATCCTGTAAAAATGTTCAAATTGCATGGAGCAGATATTTGGAATGGAAGGGGCTGGTTGAAAGGGTCATTTTTTGGCATATCTGTTATCTTTCTTGCTGTTATTTTATCATCCTCTGCAATGAAGTTCCTTGAAGTCAAGGTAAGCGTATATATGTTATAATAGTCAATTTCTTTAATATCTTTTCTGTTATGACCTTCTTGTTTGCCTGTTTGTCTTCATTGTTTTTCCCCTAAAGGAATGAAGGGAGGTGGAAAGGGAGAGGGAAGAGGCTGTTCGGAGGGGATGGTTAGATTCTTTTACATCTTTCTGAAATGACATTGCTGTGGGTCAACAAACATGACCACTATCTCAACTAGCCTGCTGGCTGTCAAGTTCCACAAGATGAAAGAGTGCTCCAGACCATTCATTGCAACTGTCAAAGGAACTGAAACATATTGGGAGTTTGACATTTAGGAAAATTTTGAGATTCTTATTGGCATGGAGGTATTGGATGCAAGTTTGATAAAACTGTTTGGTTAGCCAGGTTCACTTGTGACACTGGTCGCTAAGAGCAAGAAGAACATGATGCAGAACTAGTATGAGCACTCAAAGGTGGAGATGATGTTGTAGCATTTCATCGAATAGCCTATTGTGTGGCTTTTAAAGCATCCAAAAGGACCTAATGGCCTGCTTGATATTGCTTCAACCTTTGCAAATGCTTCCTATTCTAACTTCAAGTGAAGAGGCTGCAAGGTCAAATTAGTTCAGGCTGTCAAATTAGTTCAGGCACTCACTTATATGATTATTCAACTTTCTGCAATGATAGGAAACATCCTGATATGTGAGGCAGTGTATTTTCTGCTATAAGCTTTTAGACCCGGAATGTCGATGCACACCTTGTATGGTAGAGGTTAGCTTCGATTCACTCAAATACAAGTCCGACATGTAACACAAAGTCCCAAATAACTCTTGACGTGCGACACATCACCTAGAATCAAAGCCACTCTCTTAGCATGTTAATTGCAGTGTAGTAGGCATACATTGGAACTCAACTCAAATGAGTAGTTTCCTCTTGCATGTCATCTTTACATTAAAATCTGGATCAGAAGGGATAACAGTAAGGCAAACATTGATAATAACCCAGTGTCCTAGTTCGAAAATAGTTGCTATCTGCTCCTTCCTTTTAAATGAGTGTGTATATATCTATATATAGTGAGAGTATGAATCATCTCATGTTTCTACCTATTGCTGGCAGTAAAATATACGATAATAGAAACTTTTTCAAATGAAGGCACAATTTTATCACAGATATCTGCATGAATTGTAATTGAGGATGTACTTTGTTTCCTTCCTTCAGATTTATTCGTCTTTCCTCCTTGTGAAGAGGCATCGTGGAAGAAATTGTTAAGGATGGATTCATATGTAAGTTTGGAGAATGTGAAAGCAGAAGTAGAATGTCTGATATGGTGGCCATAATATAAGGCTGGTTTTGTGCATTTGCTTTTGATGGTAGTTCATGTGCTAATGCTATCATCAAGAACATGGTTCGAAATTTGGAATTCAGCAGAGAGAGCCTTAAGGGTCTTTATGGCTGAAGTGTCACTGCTGTGCATGCATTGTCCGACGAAGAAATCTTGCAGATCTTATTTAAGCAGTCAGAGATCTAGCAGATCTCAGTTTAGCACTTGTGGCTGTATGCGCTTCAGACTTCTTCCTGGCACCATTCTTGTTTTTCATACTGTGTTAAAATGAAATAGCTGTTGAAAGATCCAGACTCTAACGCACATTGAAATTTGTTTTTTTAGAGGTGTATAGCAGCCTAAGACAGAGCTTCCGTAGAATAGCCCAAACATTGCACACGCTATGATGCATTGCAGGGTAGGCTGCTCAAGCAGTCAAATTGCAAAATGGAATCTGAATCTCGACCTAAATTTATTGAAAAAGAAGGGTTGAGAATCAATGCAGAGACAAAATTCATACAACAACAGTGCGTTTGGAACGATTTGCTGGTTTTGTTATATAGTTTTATGTTACAGCAGTGAGCTTGAATGGTGAGGAGAAGTAAAAACATTGATGCTATACAAGAAAATATACATCGTGTGTCTGATATTTTTTTTATTTAATGATCAATTCCTGGTTCAGTTGAATTCTAGCTTGACAAAGTGTTCATGTGCAAGAGCAATTTTGCCAGAGGTTGGCTACCTAAAAATATGTTATATTTTTTGTTTTCTTTATATTCATGGTATATAACGATATTCAAGAATATATAATTGGCATGTCAAGTATGTAGTTTTATGTAATGTTAAATCGTTCCCAAATATAATATTTGAATCGTTGATCACAATGTAGCGAAACCCGTTAACTTTTAATATCTTGAAACATATATTAAGTAATGCATCAGATAACATTTCTTTATCTTTTGAGTATATTTCTTATCTTCTGAGTTTATTTGACATTGTTAAGAAATTTTGCAATGCAGAAATATGGATTACTTGCTGTTCTTTTGCTTTCTTTTGTTTAGTGTATTGCCAATTGATCAATATTATCTTTTGCATTCTTTGCAGGCTACCAAGACTCTACCCTTGCAAGAAATATTGTCAAGCACCAACGAAGCAAGGATTTCATGCTTTCTAGTGTATGGTCTGATTACTCCTATGTTGGAGGAATACATGTACAGAGGACTTCTGTTAACTTCGTTGATATCTTCCATGGAATGGCCACTGGCAGTATTTATAAGTTCATGCACGTTCACACTTGCCCATTTTTCAATAGAAAATACGTTGCAGTTGTTTTTCATAGGATGTATTCTAGGGTGTGCATATATATGGACTGGCAACTTAATGTCACCATTGTTAATTCATGGTTTATATAATATTTCAATATTAATCACAATTATATTAAACTGAGATCAACCTCCACTTTGTCAGTTGTACCTTATCTAGATATCATCCTTGCATTTATGCCATTAACATGGGCAGAGGCACCATAAAGATGATTCAGGATTATTTTAAGTGAACTTTAAAAATTACTGACAATTAAGTAAATAGATAAAATAAGTCATAACTGAATTCAAAATTTGACTGTGTTCGAAGCTATTGATCATTATCCTTGGTTGATCTTTTTAAGATGCCAATAACTTGTACCCCCAATATTTTATGCCTAGGAAATCTACTTTTTATGAGGTTTCTTTTCAAATAATGAGCAGTGAGAAACAGACACTATTGTATTGAAAAAAGAATTCAATTTTAATGCAACCGAATATTTCAAAAAATGAAAAATGGTTCTCAATGTGACAAAATTATATCATTTGGTGTATGCTGTGAAGAAGCTGAAGTGCTTCATCTCTCTTTCCTGAGAAACACAGACCCTTAATTAGATGGGCAACAAGGGACAGATCAGCTAGATAACCGTTATGTAACAAGTCACTGAACAATTCGAATGCCTTGTCCACTTTACAGGATTTGCAGAGGGCTTCAATTAATATCACATATGCAGTAGTATCGGATGGATCTGCAAGCGTAGATGACAGTGACATCTCTTTCAACAGAGCTACTGCTGAATCAAGCTCTCCTGCCTTACAAAGACTATCTATTAGCATAAAGTATGAAGCAGCAACATCAGGTACATCAGAGGCATGTGGCAGTTCCTTCAAAAGTTCATTTGAAGCTAAAAATGATTGGCTTGCATCATGAACAATCCTTAGATGCCCCCTTCTGTAAGTAGGCAAGCACATTTGTTTCATCTCGTCTAATAATTGACGAGCTTTTAGAATCTTTCCTGATTTGCAGCAATGATCAATGAGAATCTTGTATGTCAAGGCATCAGGAGCACAATTTTGCTCACCCATTTTCTGTAAAAGCTCGATAGCTTTATCAACCTTTCCTACTTTACCAAGGCCATCCATCATGGCTGTATAGGTGATAGTGTCAGGAGGATATTCTTTCTCTTGCATGGCATTGAATAGCTTAAAAGCATCTTCAGTCTTTCCCATATTGCAAAGGCCATGAATAATCTCTGTGTAAGTCACAATATTAGGAAGACAACCATTGTCTATCATTTTTGATACAATCTTGTGGACTAAATCCAGCCTGTTTTCTTTAAAAAGCATTCCAATCAGAGAGCTGTAGGTAAATACATCTGGAACATGACTATCCTCAGTCATTCTCAGGTAGACACTTTGAGCTTCCTCCAACTTACCAGATTTACATAGTCCATCAATGAGCGAATTATAAGCAATGGGAGTAGGATCACAACCAGCACTTAACATTGCCTTCCACAGCTCATGAGCCTCATCCAATTTTCCACTTTTGCAAAGACCATCAATCAGTGCACCATAAGTGTATACGTTTGGCTCAATATTTGTAGCTTTTATTTGATTGAAGTAAAACTCTACACTTGGAAAATCCTCACATCCTCTCATTTGACTGTAAATTTTACAGGCCGTCTCTACATCCCCAGCCTTGCAATGCCCATCAACCAAAGCTGTATATGTAATGATATTTGGAACACAACCACAAGAAACCATTTCCCCAAATATTTGGTTGGCTTCGGATATCTTACCCATCTTCAGGTACCCATGTATAAGAGGAGTGTATGTGACAACGTTGGGAACGCAACCTGCCTTTTTCATTTCTTCAAGCCAATTTCGAGCCTGCTCAACTAATCCCACTTTGCAAAACCTGTCAATTAACACCGAGTAAGAATATACACTCGGAGTAATGCCACTGTCCTTCAAGTGTTTGAACAGCATTATTGCCTTGTCAATTTTGCTGGCCTCACAGAGCAAGATAATGACTCTGGTGTATGAACTAGAATCTGGAACAAAACCCTTCTTTGCCATTTCCACTATAACTTCAAAGCCCTTGTCATACATCCCTCCTGCACACAGGCTCCGGGCCAAACGTCCCACATTGACATTGTTAAGAGCAAACCCAGCATGACACATTTCATCATACAATTTGGCCACCAATTGCAATGTTTTCATCTTTGCAGACAAGTCCAGTTCACATATTCTCCCAATCAAAATATTGTATGTCACTTGATTGGGAACACGTCCACAACGTTCCATTCTTCTGAATAGCCTGTAGGCATCACCAAATTTGCCTTCCTTGCAGTAAGCTGTAATTAGAGTATGGAACATGGAGATACTTGGAACACAACCTTGGGAAATCATCTGAAATATAATCTTTTTACACCTATCTAACTTCCCTGCGTTGACAAAGCCTGCCAATAAAGTATTGTATGTAACAGTATTAGGCATGCAGGAATTAGCCTTCATTCTCTTCAACACAGAGGCTGCCTCATCAAGCAACGATGCTTCACACAACCCAGATATCATTTTTGTATATAAGACTGAATCTGGATTACAGTCTGCTTCTTCAATCATATCCAATGCTTCCTTCAATTTACCAGCTTTGCACAAAGTTCTAGCAAAGAAACCCAGTGTGTATGAATCAATGCTGAAACCTGCTTCTCTCATTTCGTCATACAGCTGCCTGGCCAAAGCCAGCTGTCCTGCAACCAACATGGCATTAACAAGCGCCCTGTAAGTTGAAGCCGTGGGCTTATGGCCTAAATTCTTGAGCTTTCCAAACTCTCCTAAGGCCTGATTCCATTGCCCACCATAGGCCCACTTTCTAATCAGTATGTTCAGCATTTTAGCCAACAACACATCATCTTCTTGCTCTATTTCTGATACCAGATTTTCAGGAACAACGGATAGAACATTCAATCCTGCAATTTCTAACAGAGAATCATATGTTGCGGCACTGTGAGAGAAGCCAATCTGTCGGCCTGACCAGACAAAAAATCTCAAGCACAGCTCAGGATGACCCAGAATTTTCAGGACCTCAACAACGAGGGGCTCTGTCAATTTGCCCCTAAATGCTCTCAAACTCGCTTCTATTTCATGCGTCCAAGCAAATCCTGAATCTCTGATTATCTCAGAGATTGCCATTGCTGCCTCAGATGCAAAATAGCCAGAATACCCAGTTGTAGCTGCAGAAGAATCCGTGGAGGCACCATAATCCAGCTGCATTTGGTTCTGTATGATTAATCGCTGAGGAGGATTTTGGGAAAAATCTTCCTCTGGGTTTGCATTATTTTTTTCTCTTTTCAAATCATCCATTGGGTTTGCAACATCTTTTTCGTTTTTCAGGTCCGTGACCGCTATGCCCCGATTGAAATCTATCTGCCAATATGCTGAAAACCTGTATGAAACCTTGCATTGTTGAAAACACAGGTGACGAGCCCTGTGCATAGTTTTGTTCAGAATAATCCCCAACCATTTCGACGGCATTGGATTTTCGACAAAATACGAGATCTCATGATCGAGTTTTTTATGCATAGGTGTCCATTAAGAAGAAACCCTGCAGTAACTTCATTGTTGTTGGGTTCAGGATTCTGCCTCAGTTATACTTTATATGGCCGGGGCAGATTTTACAAAATGAAACATGTCGACCTTCAGTTGAGGTTGGACTCGAAATGCTGACGTTGAGAGGTTAGGATAGCAGGATATTATTCTATTAAACCAAATCAACTGAGTTTTTTACCCACAGCCCCTGACTCATTAAAGTTGACTGTTCTACTAAACCAAATCATCAATGTTAGGTTAACATCCGTACCCATCCTTTACATTTAAGATAAGTGAACCTTGCTTTTAAAAAAAAAATTTGCCGACGACACAGGAGAATGCAAATATAATGTAATTTCACCTCACAACTAAGTTACATTTACCTTTTGCAAGAGGAATATAGTAGGGATAACAACTTTTTGCTTAAGAAAACAATGAGGTAATCATGTGAGCTTCTTATTATTGATGTAGCTAATCTATTTAACTTAGCCAAGGAGCTCTCCTCAAAAAACCCAAATTAATTATGTAGCCCTCCCCTAAAAACCCAAATTGATTATGCAACCTTTGGCCAAAAACTTGAATAGGCCTTGCATATCTAGTAGTTATCTAGGATAGACTAGCTAACGAGCTCGGTTGGCTTGTGCCCTTCTCTTGCACTAGTTACTAAACTAATGTTTACTAATTGATTTTAGGGCACCTATTTACCCTTATTAAAGTTACCAACACTATCAAGGTGTGATGAGGGCTTTCCCTTTTTTCCAAAAAGGTCAAGCAACAATGATCCTAGAACAAAATCATAAATGGTTAATAGATAATAGTGAAGTTCTTGATGTAATGGATAACTTTGTAAATAGAAAAATTAGAAAATCCCTTAAATTAGAATTCATTATAATAATTTTAATTAATTTCAAGGCTATTTTACCTACTTAGTGGGATGACCTGTTTTAACAAAAAATTAAGCAATTTAGAAATCTACTTGATGAGCGGCGAGGTACCCCTATGCCCAGCCATACAAATCACAAGCCTTCACACACGATCTAGTCGAATTCCGTGGATGGGACTAGTTGTGCATCTAAATCATTATGCTTTGATCACAGTTTGTTATCTTCCCATTTGGACTAGTTGTAGCTTTGTCACGTATGGTTTAGTCCAAAGTGAGGCATACGATGATGTTGTCTAACCCTATGTTGCTCCTAATGACGATAAAGAGATTAATTAATTAAGCTAACGAACAATGGAAAATAGGATCTAAACTAGCCTACATGCGATAAGTATCCGTCGCCAATCATCCATACATGCCTTGGACTTCGTATAACTACCGTTGAGATTGCCAAGCATACATCACTGGGCTTTGCCAAACAATACATTGTTGGGTTACCAAGTAATTACACTTAAGCACTCATGATTAAGACATATTCATTCTACTTAATGACATGAATAGTAAATAGTAATAAATGGAAACATTAACTAAAGAAAATAGTAAATAATTAAACAATTAAATCAATAATAAATTTAAGTGGATGTTGCAATGATGGAGGTAATCTTGATCTTTATTTCTAGTCATGTAACATGTTCAAGTACGTCACACTCAAATAAGGATGTCGTACAATCACAAACATCACACATGCACTGGGAATAATAGAAGTTGAAATTAGAAATCTAAAAAAAGCTATCAAAAACTAATAACAAAACCATCTCCCAACTGTGCATCCAAGTGTTGTATTTATAGGCTGGCACAGAGGAGATGATATTGGATATCTGACATCACATCTTGGGACACAATATCACGTATTCAATATCATAGCATTTGATAGGACGCGATATTGCATGGGCCGCAATATCGCGTATGCAATATCGCGTCCGCTGCGATATCTCATCCCCCGCGATATCGCGTCTTCCCCTGCGATATCACGTACGTGATATCGCAGTCCACCACAATGTCTATAAATAAGAAGTGGCTCTCCCTTGTTTATAATCTAGAATAGAAGTAGCAAAGCTCTGGCAGTTTGATCCCTCCAGAGATAGATTATTTTTCCCATGTCTACCCACACTGTGGTGAATGTAATTGTACGACATCCTTTATTCGAGTGTGATGTACTTGGATGCGCACATGACCGGCAATAAAGATCGAGATTACTTCATCATTGCAGCATTCACTTTGTTTATTTAATTGTTATTTACTGCTTTCTCTCTTACCCTTATCTCCTAGTAATGCGGAATGAGTGCGACTTAATTACGAGCATTTAAGTATGACTACTTGGTAACCCAGTAGTGTACCTAGGATCTACGCTTGGTAATCCCACTGGTAGTCGTGCAC
>MNCI01022494.1:328490-340019 GCA_015680685.1 Gnetum montanum
ACTAATGAAAGCATTAAAGAACTGTAAATAGCATTAAGGGTGAGAGATAAGCTATTCTAAATGCTGCAAGGTCTATCATAAAGTTCATCTTTATTTCTAGACACAAGGTGTGCTTAGGTACACAATGCTCGAATAAAGATCTATTCGCTTTATGACTCCTATTGCGGGCACTCAGAAACAATTCTAACTCTAAGAGGAAGAAACTGCAAGAGTTTGAGTAAGGCACTAAGAACTAACTACAAACCAAGTGCACCTATCTCTTATTTATAGGCAATGAGATAGGTCCTGATATCGGATGCCCAATATCGCATGGAAGGATTCAATATCGCAAACATGATATCGCAGCTCATCATACCCTCATGATTAAATGAAAACTCATCCTTGAGTTCCTTACATAATATTGGGAAGGTATGGGATTATTGACTAAATGAAAACTGATGATGACATGGGATGATAGACTTAGAGTGCTTGAGGAACAGATCGAAAAATATATTACAGCATTGGTGTTCATGCCCATTATGGTGAACACTGTACATAGATGACATCCAGACCCTCATTTGATAGCTTGGAGAGAGAGAGATAGGGAGAAAATGAGGCACGTTGTTGCCGATGTCGAAACTATGCACATGATTGTTCATCCATAACTACATGTCCAAACTTGTTCCTTGCATAAATACTCCAGCTCCCGTCCATCCTGAGTGCTCCCTCTTATCCCAATCTATTGTTCGTGTAATCGCCATTTGCACACACAACACACTCACAGATTAGCAAGGGTAGATAAAACCTAATGTAGCTGATACCTTGCCTCGATATAAATCACATTGGCTAGGTTGTGGGTATGGTAGATACTGGGTGAGAGGTTTATGACAGATAACTACCCAAGATGTAGGGGTAAGATAATTATGGAATGGAAAAATTTGTGACAGGGTCCCCATGACTATGAGCGAACCTCCGGTAGCAATAGGATGGAAAACTTTAAAGAACAAGAAGGATAAGAGAAACAACAATGGTGAAGCCAATAAAATAAAAGCAAAAATGGATGTCATTGATGGGGTGAATGAGAAATAGTTGATTGTGAGAAATGTTGAAGGGAAAGCACTTAACAATTGCACCAAAAAGGAATGCTAGTGGGTCCTCCCCAAAGTAGGCTCATGCCTTGAATTCCCTGACAGACCTACAAAACAAAGAGTTTGTAGGCTCTTGGAATGACATATGAAAATAATGGTTAAAAAATTACCCACAAGTATTTTACCAAAGACTAATAATATGTCGACCAAGATATAGACTCATTGTAAAATTGACAATGAGGTGGAATGTGGAAAGTAATATAGAAAGAGTGGAGAGAATGGGATGGAGTCCCAGAATTAAGGTAGTATAAAGTCCCTTGTGTAATATGTGGTTAAGGTAACTTAATAAAATTCTATCCAAATCTAGATTCAACTATCCACATCCAGTGACCTTGCATCAACACACTTGGCCAACCCATCCTCCCGAAGTAACAAGAATGCGTTCACATTGCCACCACCATACCAACAAGAGAAGAAGCAAGAAGTGAGAAAGGGCCTTAGTTAGAGGGAACCTTTAGGCATGGGTAACATGTCTTTCTAGTGTCATAACTAGTGCTTGTAGCCCATGTTTTTTTATTATGTCTAAGGGGTGTGCTTTGAATTCTCACTAGTTTTTTTTTGAATGTGAGAACCACACCATGCAAAGACTTGTTTAATTTAGTCAACTCCCTGAGATTTGGTCAAGAGCGGGATGGCGGAAAACCTATGAAAAACATCCAAGTACCCAAGAGAATACGCAACACAAATGTGTTGAATCCCCTTGAGGTCACACCCTTTTACATCCATTTGAATCTTTCCTTGGTTCAAAGAGTGCTAAGGCACCAATTCATTAATAAGTTTTCTTAGAAAAGGGATAGTACATTTCCAAAACAAGGGAGACCATAGAGTTGCATGGATAAGTGGGTGTCGTGGACTCATTGCCTATTTTATCAAAAAAAACCATATCTTAGCATCAACATTGAAAGTCAAAAGTAAAAAATCAAACATTAGAAATCAACACTTATTATAATACAACCCACCATTGTGAGCACTTATTATGTGACAAATAAGAATAAATCAAACAAAGAAACAGTAAAAATGTTAACTGATGGGACGCGATATCGCATGGGCCGTGATATCGCATCCCTTGCAATATTGCGTACGCAATATTGGATCCTCCCCCACGATATCACGTACGTGATATTGCGGTGCGCCATCATATCTATAAATAAGAGGTGGCTCTCCCTTGTTTCCTCATCCTAGGCTAGACAGAAGGGAAACTTTGGCAGATTGATCACTCTAGAGATAGAATATTTTCCATGTGCCCGCAGTAGGAGTCCTAAAGTGAACGGATTTTATTCGAGCAAACATTGTACCTGAACACAAGTTTGTGTACGACAATAAAGACGAGCTTCTTGGATAAACCTTGAAGCACATGAAATAGGATTTTATTACCTGTTATTTATTGCTTTATTAATTATTTACTGTTTTTCTTCTCAACCCTTCTCTCCTAGTTAAGTGCCTCAGTACGACCGCTTCAAGCACGTGTGTTACGCGTGGTGATCCCAGCAACGATTAGCGTTTGGTAGCCATGGTTGCATCAATTCAGGATGTGTACGGTAAGTGGGAACAGATGCTGATGCTAGGTTAATTTAGACTTAGTTCACTAGTTAGAGCTAGTAATTAGTTTCTCTACCCTTCACCTCGATAGCATAGGAGATAAAACATAAAAAGATATAAAAATCATATACCTCAGACTTCCTTAACCATACACCATGACAATTAGAAGTAAGTTTGGAAAGACAACGAATGATTAACCCTAAGTGTTCCATGGGGTGTGTAGGCACTTAGTCTATAGAGTTCGACCGGATCGTGCGTGCTACGCTTGTATTCGTATGGTTGAGTGTAGGGGTATCTCACCACTCATCATAGGCACCGTTGCTGGGGACTAAGTGTTTGTGCACTAAATAGAACATAGGATATCACTCACATCGTTGGGAGCCTAAATGAACCTTTGGGTTAATTAAAGATAAATTTATATAATGGTAATTAGCACACCAAATTAAATAGCAATGTCTTCTTCTCACAAAAGCAACTCACCGCCTAGGGATAATACACGAAATAGTCGACAATCAAAAACACATAACCTAAATCCGCCAGTTCCTCAACAATATAAGGTGGAATATACTCATCCCGATGAGTATATTCCTGACTTTACTTTTATCCTTCATCAAGATGAACAGATGCGTTGGAGAGACTTGCAAGGTAACATAGTGTTACCTTCGGATTGGGCAGTCCCAAACATGCTTCTTCGTGCTTTGGCATAGATTGGCATGACAGAATTATACGCTGAATACGTTGCAGAAAATTTTGACATGAGGGATTATCATCCCACAGCTTTACAATGTATGAGGGACTCAAGGAAGGAGAGCCAACATACACTATTGAAGGGAAAAGAGGTCCCGCACGTCCTTAGTGAAATAGGAGATGATGAAACCATTACAATGGGTTCTCTATCAAATGATGTTTCCCCTCCTAACGATGGTGAGGAGGTTGGGTATCAGAACCTACGATCAACGATACACAACCCTGGTTCTGATCCCTGTGAACACCAACTGTTCATAGAGGGAACAACAACATATAATAAGGACGGGCACTTAGATCGTCATCACGATCAAGGCCGAAGCAGCCGAAGAGAAGGTAAGAAGCATCGTCATGGCGATGGTTCTCCTTCTTCTTCCCTTTCTTCACATCACTCACCCTATCCTTCCACATCTGGGCGCAACCATCATGAGCATATTAGTGAGGATAGAGGTAGGAAAAATGAGAGACCTCGACGGGAAAGTCGAGAGAGAGGAAAAGGGCAAGGACAAAGGGAAAGTAGAGAACAACACAGAAATCATAAGCATCATGAAAGAGATAATCATGATGAGCCCCTACTTGCCACCCGAAGTATGCTCGATATAATGGAGGCAGTAAGAATTCTAACAAGGCATTTAAGAGATAGTCGGATCAAGCGTTTAGACATGAACAATATCCCACGCTTTGAAGGGGGATACAACTCAGATCCACAACATCATTTACAAGCATTCCACGATGCCTGTGCCTTGTAGAACATAGAGAACAAGTGGCAAAAACTTAAGTTGGTTTCCCAGGATACTCACCAAGGAAGCAAAGAGTTGGTATTGGTCCATAGAGCTGGAGACCATCAGGAGGTGGAGTACGATGTTAGAACTCTTCAACGATAAGTATCAAACGTACTCTAGAGTGTCTAATTTGCATAAGAAAATATAAGGATGGAAGCAAGGTACTCATGAACCCTTGGATGTTGCCATGGGCCGCTACTACACATTGTTACATCGTTGCTCGGGCCATGGTTACGCATAGCAGGATCAACTTCACCACATCGTAGATGGGCTAAGGTATGAAACTAGGAGAACCCTTGGGACTTATGCCCAAGGGAGACTATCAGAACTTAGAGTCCATAAAGTACATTGCTTGTTGGAACAAGTAGCAAAAGAAGAAGGTGAGCTACGAAAAAGAGAGAGTGCAGAAGAATACAACCGTGATCCCTCCCTTCAGAAGAAGGGAGTAAGATTTTGTGATGAGGAGGATGAGTCACCACTTGAAGAGTTGGTGAACAGAAAAACCTTGTCGATTCAAAAACTAACAATAGAAGTATCGGCTAAGGTGGATCAATTGTGGGATTCCTTAGACTCCAGACTTGAAACTGTCTTGAAATTGTAGAGGAGTCTAAGGAGGAACAAAGTAGTGACAAGAACAAGACAAAGTAGAGAGATTCAGGCCCTACACATAACAAGGGTAAGGGGAAGATTACTATCTCCGATGAGGTTGTGAATTCAAACACAAACGATGATGGTGGATGTGAGATCTGCCACTATGACCATCCTAAGGGATGTTTTCCAATCATCTCACATCTATAGGAGTCTGAGGTGTATGCACTTAATCCAAGACATAACCAACGGCAAACACCCCGAAGGTTAGCTTATCCTCAAGGTAACCCAAGGCAGTTCCACCAACCATTAATGTACTATCCAAGTGGAACTCCACCACAACCCATTGGACAACATCAACAGTGGCAATACCCACAGTCATGGGGAATGCCACCACCAACACAACAGTGCCCTTACCGGCAACCAGACCCATATGGATACTATGTGCAGCAGCTGGTTTCTCTAGGTGACTTTATGGGTCACATAAACCCTCCACATTACTACTGAGTTCAAGAGTGTTTTAGGACTCCTTCTCCTCTAGGAAGTGCTCCATACCCATACTATCCTCCAAATCCATCGGCATCTCTTACGCTAATAGCTCCACCACCAACCATTCCAATAAGGCCCAGAGTAATTCCCACTCAACCGCAACAATCCGATACCACAAGGGCTCCCAATCCTCAATTCTTAGTTGGTCCTAAAAATCATACATCAAAAAGACCTTTCTTTAAGATCAACAATCCAACCAAGCCCTCGCCTTCACAAGCGGTTGAACATCTAAACACCTCCATACCAAATAAGGTTTTGGGAAACCCTTCAATCGAGAAATTAAGGCCAATGCACATGGTTATGTTAACACATACCGTTATCAACTAGATTAAGGTAGGACACCTTCCCAAGAAATTCTCTGATCCGGGAAGCCCCCTAATTTATCTCCAAGTCATTGGGAATAAACCTCATAAGGCTCTTCTTGACTCAGGCTCTGGGGTCAATTTAATTTCACAAGAATTGTATAAGACCTAGAACCTGCCTCCACTCAAGAAGAGTAATATTTGCTTAGAGCTGGCTGACCAGTCCATCACTGTTCCTTTAGGACAGGTTGAGGACATTGTCACCACCGTAGGTGGTTGGTCATATCCGGCTGATTTCCTGGTGATCCAAATAAACAATGACAAGGGAGACTTCTCGATAATAATGGAAAGGGCATGGCTGAGCACAGTAGACGCGCACCTAGGAATTCACAATCTTTCCCTAGAAATATCCAAGAAAGATACCTTTGGAAAGATTGAGAAGAAGAAAGTCCCATGCATCGCATATAGTGACATAGGGTGCCATTGCGTGCAGAAATTATGGGTAATGTGGAGTTTAACATTGCCTGTATGCAATCGGTGTGCACAAGACATCAACATACAAAAGTGCCTATATGCAGCAGCCACACAATAAGAAAACACCTTGTGGTTGATGGCTAACCAAGAGAACAATTCAACGACATGCATGGAGCTGACTAAGGGGATAATGAGTACTTACATTGAAAGCATGGATGCACTTGAGCAGGTCCGTGGCCAACTTCCAGCACTCAACCTTGAAAACATTAACTGGGGGAAGTTGGAGATTCCTAAGAAGTTTAAGCAAGAGCCCCTAGATTTAAAACCGTTGCCCACCAGTTTGGAATACATGATCCTTAAAAATGAAAAATTGGTAATCATCAACGCAAAGCTTGCCCCCAAGAAAAAAGAGAGTTTTCTGAAGGTGATAAATAAGTGGTCAACAGCCTTTGCTTGGTCATACCTTGAACTAACCGGAATAGAATTGAGGATATGCTAGCATAGGATTTACGTGGACCCCTCCATGAAGCCTCACAAACAACTGTAGAGGCGATTGAACCCGAAGTTACTACAAATAGTAAAAGAGGAGATAGAACAACTTCTCAAGGCTGGGTTCATTTACCCCATTGCTAATAGCGAATGGGTTAGCCCTCTTGTAATCGTACCAAAGAAAGGAGGTAAATGGAGGGTATGTATAGACTTTAGGCTATTAAATATGGCAACCTTCAAAGATCACTTCCCATTGCCATTTGTTGACCAAGTCTTAGACATGATAGCAAGGCATCGCTACGATAGTTTTCTGGATGGGTATAGTGGGTACAACCAAATATGAATCGCACCATAAGACCAAGCCAAAACAAAGTTGACCAGTCCTTGGGGAACGTTTGCATATAAACAAATGCCTTTTGGCTTGTGCAATTCCCCTGCCACATTCCAACAATTAGTTCTAAGTATCTTTCAGCAACAAATAGATAACAGAGTAGAAGTCTTTATGAACGACTTCTCCACTTATGGGATGAGCTTTGATCAAGCCCTCGACTAGTTGGAGCAAGTATTAAAATGATGTGTTGAAACCAACCTAAAGCTCAATTGGCAAAAAAGCAATTTGATGGTTCAAGAGGGTGTAGTACTAGGGCATAAAATTTCACAATCAAGAATAGAGGTGGACCTGGAAAAAATTAAAGTTATCCAAGGAATTACCCGACAACTAGAGACTATCAAAGATATTCGATCATTCCTTGGACACACTGGCTACTACAGGAGATTTATTGAGAACTTCTCCAAAATTGCCAAGCTGTTGGTGGAATTAACGAAAAAAGATGCACCATTCGAATGGACCAGGAAATGTGAACGAGCATTTCAAACTCTTAAACTTGTGGAAACTCCCATTCTACAAGCCCCTGACTGGTCTAGGCCGTTCCATATCATGACCGACACATCTAATTATGCCTTAGGAGCCGTACTGACACAATTAGATGAACAAAAATGACCTTATTACATCCATTGTGTCAGTAAAAGTATCACTAGTGCACAACTCAACTACACGACTACGGAACAGGAATTAATGGCTGTAGTGTTTGCATTGGAAAAATTTAGGCACTATGTATTGGGTTACAAAGTATACATCCACAAAGATCATAGTGCAATTAGGTTCCTTATGAACAAGCCAATGGTTAGCCCACGTATCATACATTGGTTGGTAATTCTTCAAGAGTTTGATTTAACAATAGTAGATCGCAAAGGCACTGAGAATGTAGTCGCAGATCACCTATCTCGGTTGCGTTGGGACAACAAAGAGGATGAATATGCTATATCTGACCATTTTCTTGATGAAACCCTCTTTGCCGGTGTAGTAAATGATCAATCTGTAGAAATAAATTGGTATAGTAGCATTCTTACTTATCTCATTTCCCAACAAACACCACAGGGGTTGGACTTTAAGAAGAAACAACAGTTTCTTCACAAAACCAAGTACTTCATGGAAATTAAGGGACAACTTTATAAAGTTTGTCCTGATGGCTTGGTTCAATGGTGCGTACTTGATAAGGATCAATTAAAAGTTCTCCAGGATGCTCATGAGGGCCCCTATGGGGGTCATTATGCTAGGAGACGGACGGCTACCAAGGTCCTGGTCGCAGGATATTATTGGCCAACACTCTTTCGGGATGCCCATCATTTTTCCCAATCTTGTGAATGCTACCAATGTGATGGTGGAATGACTGCTAGAATGGAGGGTCCACAATAATGGATTCAACCTTTGGAACCCTTCGATATCTGGGGCATAGATTTTATGGGGCCTATTACACCGATGTTCAACGGAAAAGCATATATCATCGTTGCTGTTGATTACTTAACCAAATGGGTTGATGCAGCTGTAGTAATAGATTGCACATCATCTACGGTTACACGATTTGTACAAAAACAAATCATAAATAGGTTTGGTGTGTCGCGTGCACTCATCTCTGATAATGGAACACATTTTACGGGTGCAACCTTTCACAAATTGATGCAACGCTTAGGGGTTGAGGCATAAATTGACCACACCTTACCACCCCCAAGCTAATGGCCAAGCCAAAGTTACTAACTGGGAGATCACAAGAATATAACAAGAATAATTAGCAAATTTAGGCGAGACTGGAGCACGAAACTGAACGACACTCTCTGGGCATACTGCTCCACTTGGAAGCTCCCTACAGGCTATTCTCCCTATGAGTTAGTGTACGGGAAACTACCAAAGCTCACCATACAAAATGAGCTCCGTACACTATCCATGGCTTGTGACCTTCACCTAGACCTCGACCTAGCACAAAAATAACGTTTGGCAACTCTGAACATGCTAGAAGAGAATAGATTGGTTGCACTATCGTTAAATGAGTTGCACAAGGCACATAGTAAACAACATCATGACTTAAGAATTCGAAGGTTTAGGTACCAACCAGGAGATAAGGTCCTTTACTGGAATCCCACGCATGTACCACAGCGTACAAAATTTCAAAAATTGTGGGAAGGACCCTATGTTATTCATACAACCTTCCCCTATGGAGCCATGATGATATATAAGCCTGAAAGCCCAAATAAAAGGTTATTAGTTAATGTACAACAAACAAAGCCTTTTCGTGAACCAAAAATAGCCAATACAAATTACACCTCCACTAGCGGGCAACCTCTCTCTCTATTTTGGATCTCTTCCTTGCAATTCAGTCATGGGGGAGATGGCCACCTATGCTGATCACTGGAGGCCCGCAGTCTTTTTGATTTTTTGTTTTACACATTTGTTTAACTCTTCTTATTTGTTTTTACAACATCGTTATACTTTTTCATTTTTTGTGTGTGTGTGTGTGTGCGTGTGTGCGTGATCCATCGTGTAAGTTTGTCACCCAATAAGTGTTCTTCCCGATGGCATGAACTGTTTTTCATTGATTGCTAATGTTTGGATTTTACCTTTAAGTCATGATGTTGATACTAAGGTATGTTTATTTTGATATGGCAAGCAATGAGTTCACTTCATCCATCCATTCACAAAGTCTATGGTCTCTCTTGGCTTGGAAATGTACAGTCCTTTCTAATAAGAACTTTAACAAATCGGTGACTGGGTATTTCTCAAACTAAGGAAGGATTCAAGGTTTGAACAGGGTGTGACTTCAAGGGAACTTGATGCATTTGTGTTGGCCGTTCTCTTGGGTGCTTGGATTTTTTCTTCTTAAGTTTTCTTACTATTCCGATGTTACCCAATTGTTGGAAGCTGAGTCAATAAAAATAAGAAGTCTTTGCATGGTGTGGTTCTCACACATAAAAACACAAAACAAAAAAAAAACAAGTGAGAATTCAAAGCACACCCCTTAGACAAAATAATCCCTTGGGCTACAAGCACTGGTTATGGAACTAAAATGTTCCCTCTAATTAAGGCCCTTCTCGCTTCCCATTCTCTCCTCATTTGTTCCATCAGAATGGTGGTGGCTCTTGGAGAAGGCATTCTTGTTACTTCAAGGGGATGGATTGACTGAATGCATTGATGCGAAGTCATTGGATGTGGTTGGTTTGAGGCTGGACTTGGAGTGGGATTTGCTAAGTCACATTAATCATGAAACACACAAGGGGCTGTACACCACCTTGTTCTTGGAATTCCATTCCATTCTCTTCTCTCCATCCTTTTCTCCATTATTCACCTCATTGCCTTTTGGTAGATACATCATGTTATTTTTGGTAAACTCTTACAGTTAAGTCTTTAACTCTTGTTCCAAAGGACATTCCTAGAGCCTACGAACTCTTTGAATGTGGGTTTGTTAGGGCATTAAGGGCATGAGCCTGCTTTGGGGAGGACCCACTGACATTCCTATTTGGTACACTAGTTAATCTCTTTGCCTTAAACATTTTTGCAATTAATTTTATTTTGTTCATTTTCATCTTGACATCCATTTCATCAATGTCATATTTGTTCCTTTTTATCTATCTTTCTTGTTCATTTTTCTTTCTCCATTTTGATGCTACCGGAGGTTCGTAATTAGTCATGGGGGTACGGGGCCCGATTTTTTCGATTTTCTCCTAGCCCTGATTTTTTCGATTTTTTCCTAACCCCTACACCTTTGGTAGTCATCATTAATATATCTCTAGACCCATATCAGCCATACCACAACCTAGCCAATGGACTTACACCAAAGCAAGGTATCAACTCCATTGAAATTCATCTACCCTTGCTAATATAAGATTGTGTTGTGTGTGCAGATGGTGATCATGCAACAATAGACCGGATCTAGAGGGACCACTTGGAATGGAGCAGTGCTAAAGCAGCTTTTCCAGGAATGAGATCAATGATGTGCTTACCGATGGACAATGAAAGGCACAATCTTGGTGTTGGCAGCAGCAAGACTTGTTTCTCTCTCTCTTTCTCTCAAGCTTCCACATGAGGCCTGATGTCAATGTAATAAGGTGTTCACTCTTGTTGTCATGAACACCAGTTTTGTTGTGTCTTGTAATGATGATCTGTTCACATGTCATCCCATTAGTTTCCTTTGAGTCAATAATCCCATACCTTCCCGATATTATTGTAAGGAACTTGAGGACGAGTTTTCATTTAGTCATGGGGGTATGATGGGACGTGATATTGTGGTGCACCGTCATATCTATAAATAAGAGGTAGCTCTCCCTTGTTTCCTCATCCTAGGTTAGACAGTAGGGAAAATCTGGCAGATTGATCACTCCAGAGATAGAATATCTTCCATGTGCCCACAGTAGGAGTCCTAAAGTGAACAGATCTTTATTCGAGCAAACATTGTACCTAAACACAAGTTTGTGTATGGCAATAAAGACGAGCTTCTTGGATAAACCTTGTAGCGCATGGAATATGATTTTATTACTATTATTTATTGCTTTATTAATTATTTACCATTTTCCTTCTCAACCCTTCTCTCCTAGTTAAGTGCCTCA
>MNCI01022494.1:340174-374931 GCA_015680685.1 Gnetum montanum
GTAGGGGTATCTCACCACTCATCATTAATGATGTTGTAAAAAAAAAGTAAAGATGGAAAATATGTAAAACAAAAATGTGTAAAAAAAAAGGCAAGGGAACTGAGGGCTTAGAATGGTTAGCATTGGTGGCCTTGTCCCCCATGACTGAATTGAAAGGAGAAGATCCAAAATAATGAGCAAGGTTGTCCACCAATAGAGATAGTATTAGTACTGGCTATTTTAGGCTCATGGAAGGGTTTGGTTTGCTGGATGTTGACCAATAACTTCTTATTTAGGCTTTCAGGTTTGTAGATCATCATGGCCCCTAAAGGAAAAGTTTCATGAATGATATAAGGTCCTTCCCACAACATTTGAAATTTAGTTTGTTGGGGTACATGTGTGGGATTCCAATAAAGAACCTTATCTCTCGGTTGGTATTTGACCTTCCTAATCCTTAGGTCATGACGTTGTTTGTTAAAGGCCTTGTGTAGTTCATTAGATGACAGGGTGGCTAATTGGTTTTCATCTAGCAAGTTAAGGTTCATTAGCTATTCTTTTTGTGCTAGATTAAGGTTAAGGTTAAGGTCACATGCTGTGGATAGTGTACGGAGCTTCGCTTGAATAAGAAGTATCAGAAATTTACTGTACATTAACTCATAGGGAGAGTAGCCTATAGGGAGTTTCTATGTGGAGCAATATGCCCAAAGAGCATCATTCAATTTGGTGCTCTAGTCTGACCTATACTTGCTAATGGTTCATGTCAATATTTTTGTGATCTCCCAATTGGTGACCTTAGCTTGACCATTCGCTTGAGGATGATATGGTGCAGTCAGTTTGTGCTCAACTCCTGAGCATTGCATTAACTTTCGAAAAGTCAAACCTATAAAGTGTGTACCATTGTTAGAAATAAGTGCACGAGGCATGCCAAACCTGTTTACAATTTGTTGTTGAATAAATTGTATAGCGATAGATGATGTACAGTTTGTAACAGTGGTTGCTTCTACCCACTTGGTAAAATAGTCAACAGCAACAACAATGTAGGCTTTTCCATTGGACATCAGTGTAATAGGCCCCATAAAATCAATTCCCCATATGTATAAGCGTTCTAAAGGTTGAATCCATTGTTACGGACCCTCCATTCTAGCAGTCATTCCCCCATCACATTGGCAGCACTCACAAGATTGAACGAAATGATGAGCATCCCGAAACAATGTAGGGAAACAATATCTTGTAAGCAAGATTTTTATGACTATTCATCTCCCTATGTAATGACCCCCACAAGGGCCCTCATGAGCATCTTGGAGAACTCACAATTGATCTACATCAAGAACACACCATTGAACCATGCCATTGGAACATACCTTATAAAGGTGTTGATTGATTTCCATGAAATATTTGGCTTGGTGAAGAAATTGTTGTTTCTTTTTAACATCTAACCCTTTTGGTGTCTCTTGTGTAAGTAGATAAGTGATAATGCTACTATACTAATTTTTATCAGTGGGTAAGTGATTTTTTATCACACCTGCAAAGAGGAGTTCATCAGGGAAATGGTCAGAAATTGTATATTCATCCTCTTTGTTGTCCCATTGCAACCGAGATAAATGATCAGCAACAACATTCTTGGTGCCTTTACGATTGATCATCATAAGATCAAACTCTTGTAAGATCATGAGCCATCGTATGATGTGAGGGCCCACCATTGGTTTATTCATTAGGGATTGAATTGCACTATGATCCATATGTACAAATATCTTATAGCCCAGTACATAGTGCCTAAATTTTTCTAGTGCAAACACCACAGCCATTAACTCTTTTTTCATTGTGGTGTAATGGAGTTGTGCACCAATGATACTTCGACTTACAAAGTGGATGCAATAGGAATGTTTTTGGTCATCTAACTGTGTAAGTGCAGCTCCTAAGGCAAAGTTGGACATGCCAGTCATTATGTGGAACAGTTTGGACCAATCAAGAGATTGTAGAATAGGTGTTTCTACAAGCTTCTATTTTAAGGTTTGGAAGGCTAGCTCACATTCCTTGGTCCATTCAAAAGATACATCCTTCTTTGTTAGTTCTACCAAAGGTTTTGTAATCCTTGAAAAGTTCTCAATGAAGCATCTATAATAGCTAGTATGTCTAAGGAATGATCAAATGTCTTTTATAGTTTCAGGTTGCCAAGTGATTCCTTGTATGACCATAATCTTTTTAGGATCTACTTCTATCCCTGTTTTTGAAATCTTGTGCCCTAATACAACACCTTCTTGGACCATTAAATGGATTTTTTTCCAATTGAGCCTTAAGTTGGTTTCTAAACATTGTTTCAGTACTTGCTCTAATTGGTCCAATGCTTGTTTGAAGTCTGCTCCATAGGTGGAGAAATTATCCATAAAGACCTCCACACCATTTCCTATTTGCTGCTGAAAGATACTTAGAACCAAACATTGCAACGTTGTTGGGGCATTGCACAAGCCAAACGACATCTGCTTATATGCAAATGTCCCCCAAGGACTTGTAAACATAGTCTTGGCTTGGTCTTTTGGTGCTATTTGAATTTGATTATATCCACTATATCCATCTAGAAAACTATAGTAGCAATGCCCTGCAATGGTATCTAAGACTTGGTCAACGAATGACAATGGAAAGTGGTCTTTAAATGTTGCCATGTTTAGTAGCCTAAAGTCTATACACACCCTTCATTTACCTCCCTTTTTGGGCACAATGACTAATGGACTAACCCATTCACTATCAACAATGGGATAGATGAACCCAGCTTTTAGAAGTTGTTCAATTTCTTCTTTAACCACTTTCTTAAGCTTTAGGTTCAGTTGCCTCTACGGTTGTCATCCAGGTTTCATGGAGGGATCAATGTAAATTCTATGTTGGCATATCCTAGGATCTATTCTGGTTAATTCAGGATATGACCAAGCAAAGGCTTTTGATCATTTGTTTACCATTTTTAGCAGTCTTTCTTTTTGTTGAGGAGCGAGCTTAGAGTTAATGATTACCAGCTTTCCATTTTTGAGAAATGTATACTCCATATCGGTGGGCAATGGTTTTAACTCAAGGGGCTTTTGCTTGAACTTGTTAGGGATTTTCAACTTCTCCCAGTTGATATTTTCGATGTGAGAACTTGGAAGTTGGTGATGGACTTACTCTAATGTATCTATGCTATCAATGTAGGTGCAAGTCAAGCTCTCAGTTGGTTCCATGCATATAGTTGAATCATTTTCTTGGTCAACTGTCAGCCACTGGGTACCTTCGTGTCTTGTGGCTACTTCTTACAAGTATCTTTGTATGTTAGTTATTGGTGCACACTGGTTGCATGCAGGTAATGTTAAACATTGTACAAACCAGGACTTCTACACGCAATTGCACCCTATGTCACTGTATGCGATGCATGGAACTTTCTTCTTCTTGATCTTTCCAAATGTATTTTCCTTTGATATTTCTAGGGAAAGATCATGTATTCCTAGACATGTGTCATTTGCGCTTAGCCATGCTCTTTCCATTATGATTGAGAAGTCCTCCTTACAGTTGTTGACTTGAATCACTAGGAAATTGGCTGGATACGACCACCCACAAACAGTGGTGACAATGTCCTCCACTAGTCCTAATGGGATAGTGATGGAATGGTTGGCTAACTCTAAACATATGTTACTCTATTTTAATGGAGGCAGGTTCCAGGCTTTGTACATTTCTTGAGAGATTAAGTTAACACTAGAACCTGAATCCAAAAGAGCCTTACAAGGTTCGTTTCCAGCAATTTTCAAATATATAAGAGGACTTCTAGGATTAGAGAATTTCCTAGGAAGGCAGCCAGCTTTAATCCAATTAGTAATTTCATGAGTCACCATGACCATGTGCGTTAAGTGCGGCCTTTGGTTCGAAGGAAGCTCCAAAGATTTGAATGGTGGTGAGGTGTTTCAAGAATTTGCCGCTTGTGCAAGGACTTAGTTGGACTGTTGGTTCTAAAGAAAGGTCTCTTCTTTATGCAGTTGTATGAATCAATAGTAGGTTGAGGGTTGATAGCCCTTGTAGCATTACATTGCTGCAGTTGGGTAGGGAGCTTATCTTGCAGAGTTGGAGCAGGTGGTAATGGGGCTAAGGGTGGAAGAGGTGTAGTTAGATGAGAAGGACAGTACCTTTGTGAAACCTCTCTTTTAGGAGAAGGAGTTCTATAGTACTCATGGGTTTGGTGGTGAGACTGAGGAGTAGCGTGAATAGTAGAGTCATGTGGAGAGATTGGCTATTGCACATAGTATCCATATGGGTCAGGTTGATGGTAAGGATACTGTTGATGTGGTGGTGGCATTCCCCATGATTGTGGGTATTTCCATTGTTGATACTGTTCATGTGGTTGTGGTGAAGTTCCGCTTGGATAATACATCAAGGGTTGGTGGAATTCTCTTGGGCTACCTTGAGGATAAGGTAACATTCGAGGTGTTTGCCATCTGTTTAATCATGTGTTTAGTGTGTACACCCCAGACTCATGTAGATGTGAGATTATTGGACAACATCCCTTAGGATGGTCATATTAACATATATCACATTCACCATCATTATCTGTATCTGAATCCATAACCTCTTCAATGATGGTAGCTTTGCCCTTACCTTTGTTACATGCATATTCAATTTTTCTCCTTTTTCTCCTTTCTTAGTCACTACCTGGTTTCCTTGACTCGTCTACTACTTTGAGAATAGTTTGAAATCTATTATCTAGGGAGTCCCACATTTAGTCCACCTTTGCCAATACTTTTGATACAAGTTTTTGAATGGGCAAGGTTTTCCTATTCACCATCTCTTCAAGTGGTGACTCTTCTTCATCCTCATAAAATCTAACTTCCTTCTTTTAGAGGGAAGGATATTTGTTGTACTTGATGGGCTCTAAGCTTGGATAGTCTTTCTTGGGCATAAGTCCGAAGGGTTCTTCATGTTTCATGCCTAAGTCCATCTATGAGATGGTGTAGTTGTTCCCTCTATGAGCAACCATGGCCAGGGCAGTGATGTAATAATGCATAATATTGAACCATGATAGCATTCAATGGTTCATGTCCTCATTGTTTCCATCCTTGGATTTGCTTTCATAGGTTGGACACTCGAGAGTACGTTTGATACTTATCATTGAATAGTTCTAACATGGTACTCCATCGACAAATGGACTTCAATGGTAAGGACCGATACCAACTTTTTGCTTCCTTGATCAGTGTCCATGAAAACAACTTGAGTTTTTACCACTCATTTTCTATGTTTTGCAAGGCACATGCATCATGAAATGCTTGCAAATGATTTTAGGGATCAGCGTTGTATCCCCCTTCAAATTGTGGGATATTATTCATGTCCAATCTTTTGATCCTACTGTCTTTTTGGTGCCTTGTTGGAATTCTAACAGCCTTGGTTATATCTAGCATACTTCAAGTAGTGAGTAGGGGTTCATCGTGATCATATTCTCTATGGTGTCTATGATGCCTATGTTGTTCCCTACTCTCCCTCCTTTCGTGGTGTGTTTCTCTAGAATGCCCTTGTCCCCTATCTCAATTGTTTTGTCTATTATTCCTATTTTGCCTACCATTATCCTCAGGGTCTTTCCCTTTGCGACTGCATTCTAATATTGAAGGAGAGGGGAAGGAGATGATGGAAGTGAAGAGGGAGGAGGACTGTCACCATGATGGTGCTTGCTACCTTCTCTTTGGTGGTCGCGGCCTCGATCGTAGTTATGATCAGAATGTTCATCTTTGTCATGTGTTCTTGTTCCTTTTTTAGACCCTTTGTGTCTGTTGATACTAGAATCTGGGTTATGGATAGTTGAGTGAAGATTTTGATATACAACCCCTTGACCGAAGTCAACGGGAAGAACATCATTATGTGGAAGACTTCATGAGGCCGGTTCACCATCCTCATTCTTACCTATGACATATGGGACATCCTACGACCACTTCCCCTTCATAGATTTATGATGTCTCTCCTGTTGTATGTTCCTTTGACATTGTGCCTTCATGGGTCGATACTCTCTCAAGTCATGTTCATGCATGATGTACTCTGCCTGTAAGTGTTGCATACCAATTTGTGTGAGAGCACGAAGAAGCATGCTTGGGACTGAACAATCGAGAGGTAACACTATGTTACCTTCTAAATCACGCCAACGTAGTTGTTCATCCTAGTGGAGGATAAAGGTAAAGTTTGGTATATACTCATCAGGATGAATGTATACTACACAAAACTGTTGGGGCACTAGTGGGTCATCATGTGTACTACACCTCCGATTGTTCGTTGTGTCAAACCTAGGTGGTGAAACATTCTCATAAGAAGAAGGAGACATGCTTAATTCTTTAGTGTGTGACACTTTTCTCTTCTCTTTTCTAATAATTTTAAGATAACCAATCCTAAGAGTTCATTCCAATGATGGAAATATTCCTAAGTTCTAATTAGCACATAAACAACAATGTCCCTAGCAACAGCACCAATGATGAGCGATGAGGTACCCTTACGCTCAACCATACGAATATGAGCATTATGCGCGATCTAGCCGAACTCCAAGGACTAAGTGCTTATGCACCTTTACAGAACAAGGATGGGTTGGGCGATTGTTGTCTTCCCAAGCTTACTCGTATGGCACGATTATATGGTTAAGTAAACTTGAGGTATATGATTTTTATGCTTTTTTATGTTTTATGTCCTAGTGCTAAAGAGGGAAGAAGTGAATTAATTGAATAACTAATTTAAATTAACTAAACAACTAGGTCCTAACTAGTCCTAATACTAGCATCCTTTCTTACTTTCTGTACACATCTTGAACTAGTGCAACACTACTGGGATTACCAAATGCTAATCATTACTAGGTTACCAAGTGTTCCATGCATGCTCAAAGTGGTCGTACTAAGTGTGCTTACTTGTGAAAATTAATGAATCAATAAAAGAAACATTAATTAACTAATGAAAGAATTAAAGAATTGTAAATAGCATTAAGGGTGAGAGATAAGCTATTTTGAATGTTGCAAGGTTTATCACAAAGTTCGTCTTTATTTCTAGACACAAGGTCTGTTCAGGTACACAATGCTTGAATAATCCATTTGCTTTATGACTCCTACTATGGGCACTCAGAAATAATTCTAACTCTACGAGGGAGAAACTGTAAGAGATTGGGTAAGGGACTAAGAACTAAGTACAAACAAAGTATGCCTACCTCTTATTTATAGGCAACGAGATAAGTCCTGATATCGGATGCCCAATATCGCATGGTAGGATCCAATATTGTGGACCCGATATTGCAGATGTGATATCACAGCCTCAATATCATGGCTCATCACTTATCACCAATCATATCCTTATGGTTATTACATTTAGTAGCTAGTATCTCCATGTGACTCTTCTAGTCATGCTTCCTTTCCACATCACTACTACCCTTTAGAGTACTACAAAGAACCTTTTCCAAGAGGGAGGTCTTTATTTTCCTGTTATCCTTCTCAATACCCATCTTCTCCTGTGTCACCACCATTAACACCTCTACCACTTGCTCCCTTCATGCAAAGTGAAATACCTATATAGTCACAGCAAAGAAACACCATGAGGGCAGTAAACTTGCAGTCGACTCCTTAGCCAAGTGGTCCTAAACCCAAGCCTCATAAGAGGTTGGTCTTCAAAAATGATAGTCCCACGAAGCCCTCTTAAATAGCTGTGAATGCCAACCCTGCTCCTTCAACCTCTAAAATCATAATTGAGTAGCCTTCAAACCAAAGTGCTACCTAGATAAATACTATCATGTTGATCCATGTGGTCACAAATTGGATCAAGGTTGGCCACCTTCCTAGGAAGAGATTTGATCCTAGGAGTCCTCTTATTTACTTGCAAATCATTGGAAATGAACTACATAAGGTTCTTTTGGATTTAAGTTCTAAAGTTGTGCAAAGCCTAGAAAATGTCTCTCTTAAGAAAGAAAAACATCAAACTTAAGATGGTAGACCAATCCATCACTGTTCCTTTGGGATTGGTGGAGGACATCGTGACCACCATTTGTGGATGGTTCTGTCCTATTGATTTTCTAGTGATCCATGTGGAGAACTACAAAGGGGACTTCCCTATCAGCATGGGAATAGCATGGTTAAGCACCATTGATGTAAGGTTGGGGATTTGAGACCTTTCCTTGGAGATTTCCAAGGAAAACGAATTTGGAAAGATCCAGAAGAAGAAAGTTCTATGTATCATGTATAGTGACATGGGGTGCCATTGTGTGTAAAGATTGTGGACCAGCAAAGGCACATCACTTCAGGCATGTAATCAGTGTTCAAAAACTATAGAAATTCAAAGGTTCCTATACGTAGAAAATACTAAATAGGAGGGTACCCAGTGGCTAATAACAAATAATGAGGCTAGATCAACCAATTAAGAGCTTTACTAGCTCCTATGTTGAAAGCATGGATAAATTGGAGCAACTTCATTGCCAACTCTTTGATGCACAAAGTGAGATAGATTGGGGAGAGGTGGAGATCCCTTAGAATTTCAAGTAAGAGAACCTTAACTTAAAGGCCTTTTTGATAGGAATAAACTATGCATTTCTAAACAATTGTAAGCTAGTAATTATCAATGCCACACTTGCTCTAGAATAGAAAAATAAATTATTCAAAGGTATGAATAAATGGTCAACAATTTTTAATTGGTCATATCATGAGCTAATAGGGATTTATCCTTAAATATGATAGCACAAAATCTACACAAACTCCTCCATCAAGCCAAAAAGGTAGCCACAAAGAATCTTGAATCTAAAGCTTAAGTAGATCATCAAGGAGGAGATTGAACAGCTCAAAGTAGGGTTCATCTACTAAATTATTGATATCAAGTGAATTAGCCCACTCGTTATTGTACTAAAGAAAGAAGAAAATTGGAGAGTCTGTATAGACTTTCAACTTTTGAATATGGCAACCTACAAAGACCATTTTCCATTTCCATTTGTGGACCAAGTGTTGGACACCATTACAAGGCATTGTTATTACAGCTTTTTGGATGATTATAGTGACTCTAACAAAATATAGATAGCATTGGAGGACCAGGCCAAGACCGAATTCACAAGTTCTTAGGGGACCTTTGCATTCATAAAGATGCACTTTGGCCTATGTAATGCTCTCACCACATTCCAACGGTTGGTCCTAAGCATCTTCCAACAACATATCAGTATCAAGGTAAAAATCTTCATGGATGACTTCTCTACCTATGGGGCTAGCGTTGAATAAGCCTTGGATCATCTTAAGCAAGTTCTTCAGTGATGTGTAAAGATAAATATGAGGCCCAATTAACAAAAAATCCACCTAATGATCCAAGAGGGCATTATCTTGGACATCGAATTTCAATGAAAGGGATCAAGGAAGACCTAGAAAAAATAAGGTTCATCTAAGAAATAACTAGACAACCATAAATAGTGAAAGACATGAGGTCATTCCTTGGCCACCTTGGTTACTATAGAAGATTCATTAAAAACTTCTCAAAGATTGCCAAACCATTGGTGAAGCTTCCCAAGAAAGATGCACCATTTGTCTAGACCTAAGAATGTGAGAATGCATTCCAAAAATTGAAGTAGAAACTCATAGAAACTTCAATTCTATGAGTACCAGACTAGTCCAGGCCATTTCATATCATGATATATGCATCAAATTATTCTTTGAAATCCATGCTTACATAGATGTATGATCGGAAATGTCCATACTACACCCATTGTACAAGCAGGAGCATTATGGGTGCATAACTAAACTACATCACCATTGAAAAAGAACTCATGGTAGTTGATGAGTGGTGAGGTACCCCTACATCCAACCATATGAATCACTAAGGCATTACACATGATCTAGTCAAATTTCATGGACCTATAGTTATCTCATACACTAGTTCCTCTAGGAAGTGAAATGGCATTGAGAACGTTCGTTGTCTTCCCAACTACACTTGTGAGGCTCAAGGGTATGGTTTAACTGTAATTGAGGTATATGAATATTTATTGCTTTATGTTTTATGGATGCAATTGCCTACAATAAGAATAAAGGGTAGAGTAGATTGAAACTATTGTCTATGCCTAGCTAGCCTAACACAACTAATCGACCCACTTTCTTGGACACATCCTGAACACATATAGCACTGCTGGGCTACCAAACGCTAAGCGTTGCTGGGTTACCAAGTACTATATGAATGCTCAAAGTGGTCATGCTTGTCTTTATTAATTTCTAGAAATAAATTGCTTAATGAAATGTATTAAAGTAAAGAATAAGAAAGTAAAATGCAATAAAGAAAATATTAAGCTATTCTTAGTGCTACAAGGATTGCCAAGAGAGTTCATTTTATTCCCATCACACTGTTGTGCTCAGGTACATCAATGCTTAAACAAAGAACCATACACACTTTAGACTCCTTTCGCAGGCACTCAGAAAATATTCTAACTTTAAGGAGAAGAAATAGCAAGAGCTTTGCCACCTTGCTTGAAAACTAAAAATTGACTAATGAATTACTTATGAAAACTGGAGCCTAGGCATGGTATTTATAGACTCAGGGTATATACCTTGACATCAAATATCTGACGTTGGATCCAGGCCCCAACATTGCATACACAACGTCACAACCTCAACATCACATACCTGATGTCGCGACCGACATAAATGGTGATTTATCATACCCCCCCCCCCATGACTAAATGAAAACTTGTCCTCAAGTGAAGAAGAGGAGGAACAAGTTCTTGACAATATAACATATTGGGTAGGTATGGTATTATTGACTAACATGACAAGCTGACTTAGATGAAATAGACATACAAACCCTAAGTGCCCAAGTATACAAAATTACAATTTTTACAACATTGGGTGTTCATGAGAAGAGGAGTGAACACCTTAGAGAATATCGACATCCAACACCTCTTGGCAGTAGGAGAATGAGAGAGAGAGAAGAGATCCTTTGATTACAAACACCCCTCATTTTGTGAAACTACTGTATCATCCTTGGTGAAGATAGTCCCACTTCCAATCCATGCTTTCCACCGTAATCACAATAGGATCATGAATTAGTATGCAATGTGTAACACATAATGATTAAATGCCTTGTCTCATTGGTGCTTACATTAAGCTAAGTCATGATTGTGGTAGCTTGGTTTCTTTGAGTAGTGTAAGTGGAAAGGCTGATAGATAGGGTTAATTAAATTAAGTGGTCCATTAAATTCAAAAAAGTTCAATACAAGGAAATATTTGAGGAGGATATAAGAATTCACAACAATGAAAAGAAGAATTCACTGAAAATTGTTGTGAAGGTGTGTACAACTAGATGTCATTGATTGGGTAAATAGAAAGAATTTGATTGTAAAAATATCTAAGGGTAAAGAACTTAACTAACCCAACCAAAAGATATGTAAGTGGGTACTCCCCAAAGCAAGAACATGCATTTTATGCCCTTGCATAGCTTTAAACCAAAGAGTCCATGGGCTCCATTGATGATTAATGGTTACAAAAGGTTAAGTACAAAAACCTAGAAGTAACTAACTAAGAATTTCAACACATCAAACTAGGACATTGAACCAAAACATGAAATCAACAATGAGGTGGAACATGGAAAGCATAGATGGATGAGAGAGAGTGTGTGTGAAATGGAGTTCTTGATTATGGTCACATCAAGTCCCTTGTGGATTTTGTGGTTAAATAACTTGATAGGATCCATCCTTAGTCCAGACCAAAACCAACCACTTTTAGTGACTTTGCATTGACATTCTAAGACTAATCCATCCCCTAGGACACAAGAGCACTCCCACAAAATAACTGCCATTCCAAATTAGAGAAGAGGTAGGAAGTGAGGAAGGGCCTTAGTTAGAGGAGATGAGTTCCATAACCAATGCTTGTAGCCCATTTATTCTGTCTAAGGGGTGTGCTTTGAATTTCCATTATTTTTTTTAAAATGGAAACCACACCATGCAAAGACACATGCATTTATTTTGTCCAATGGGTATGCTTTGATTCCTCATCTTCTTTTTTTTATTCAAGGATGTATGCATTTATTTTGTCCAAGGGGTGTGCTTTGAATCTTAGTATTTTTTTTATGAAAACCACATCATGCAAGGACTTATTCAACTTCCTTTATTGATTAGCATGGAAAAGTAAGAAATTCATGGAAACACACATGCTTCTAGGAAAATAGAAAAGTACAAAGAATACCGAATCCCCTTGAAGCCACACCCTATTCAAACCTTTGAATCCTTCCCAATTCTGAAAACTACCAAAGTCACAAATTTATTAAATTTTGATTAATGAAAAAGGTACTATAGATTCCCAAAATCAGGAAAGCCATAGAGTGTGTGGATGGGTGGATGTTATGGACTCACCGCTTGTTACATGAAAAAGAAACTATGTTCTAATTATCCGTAACAAAATTCAAAGCTAGAATCCAAACACCAACAATCAAATAACAAAAATAGTACATACCACCATCAAGTAACGCATTTCCAATGTACTTGGCACTTATTAACACAAAGTTAGAAAATCACACCAAATAAAAGAAAATATAGAAGAAAGTGTAAATTATTCAAGAAATATCAAATGTACTAACAATGGTGTAAAAGAAAAAATTAGAAAAGATTAATAACATAAAAATAAAAAGATGTAAAACAAAGAACATGTAAAACAAAAAGTTGTAAAATGAAAAATGTGTAAAACACAAAAGTTGAAAAACTGAGGAATCACTTGAATGGTTAGCATGGTTGGCCATCTTCCCTACGACTACTTTGAAAGGAGGAGATTTGAAATATGGAGCAAGGTTTTCCATCGGATGAGGTGTTTGTTGTGTTAATTGATGTATGCTCATGGAAAGGTTTAATTTGTTGAATGTTAACCAGCTATTTTTTGTTTAGACTCTCAGGTTTATAGATCATCATGGCCCTTGAAGGAAAAGTTTCATAAATGGTATAAGGTCGCTTCCACAATGTTTGGAACTTATTTTGTTGAGGTACATGTGTGGGGTTCTAGTATAGAACCTTGTCTCTTGGTTGAAATTTAACTTTTCTAATTTTTAGGTTATGACGCTTTTTATTATAAGCCTTGTGCAACTCGTTAGATGATAAGGCTACTAATCGATTTTTGTCTAGCAAGTTTAGATTAATTAGTCTTTTCTTTTGGGCTAGACTTAAGTCAAGGTAAAGCTCACAAGTTGTTGAAAGTGTATAGAGTTTAGATTGAATAGGAAGTGTTGATAGTTTTTCGTACACAAGCTCATAGGGAGAGTAGCCTATAGGGAGTTTCCAAGTTGAGAGGTAGGCCCAAAGGGCATTATTGAGTTTTGTGCTCTAGTCCTTCCTATACTTGCTAATAGTTCTTGTTAGTATTCTTGTGATTTCCCTATTGATAACCTTAGCTTGACCATTAACTTGGGGATGGTAAGGTGTTGTGAGTTTGTGTTCAACCCCCAAGTGTTGCATAAGCTTTCAAAAAGTAGTGCCTATAAAATGAGTTCCATTGTTAGAAATTAATGCACGTGGCATACCAAACCTATTTACAACATTTTATTGTACAAACCGAGTAGCAATAGAAGACATACAGTTGATGATGACTATTTTTTCTGCCCATTTTGTACAATAGTCAATAGCAACTTTGATGTACACCTTTTAATTTAACATGGGTGTGATGGGGCCCATGAAATAAATGCCCCAAATGTTGAATGGTTCTAACAATTGAATCCATTGTTGAGGTCCCTTCATTCGAGTAGTCATTCCACCATCTTGTTGGCATCATTCATAAGAACGAAAAAAATGATGAGCATCCCTGATGAGTTTTGGCCAATAGTACCCTGCCATTAGGATTTTAATGGCCATGTGTCTCCCAGCAAAGTGTCCTCCACAAGGACCTTCATGAGCATCTTGAAGCACATGCAATTGATCATCATGAAGGACACACCAATGAAGTAGGCCATTAGCACACACCTTATAGAGGTGTTCGTTGATCTTCATGAAGTGCTTTACTTGGTGAAGAAACTGTTGTTTCCTCTAGTGGTCCAACCCTTGTGGCATCTCCTAAGTGAGAAGATAGGTGGGAAGGTTATCATACCATTTTAGCTCATTCGTCATTTGTTCAGTTATTACTCCAATAAAGAGGAATTCATTAGGAAACATATTGGATAATGGACTTTCTTCCTCTTTGTTATTCCATCGTAATCAAGACAAGTGATCAGTGACCACATTCTTAGTGCCCTTTTGATCTACCATTTTAAGATCAAACTCCTGCAATATCACTAGCCACCATATGATATGGGAGCTCACCATTGGCTTGTTTATTAGGAAGCGAATGGCATTGTGGTCTATGTGTACAAACACTTTGTATCCAAGCACATAGTGCCTAAACTTCTCTAGAGTAAACACCACCACCATCAATTCTTTTTCTATAGTGGTGTAGTTCAATTGTGCATCCACAATGCTTCAATTGGCATAGTGGATGTAGTATGGATGTTTCTTATCATCTAACTGTGTTAGCACATCTCCCAAAGCATAATTTGATGCATCTGTCATGATATGAAATAGTCTAGACCAGTCAAGTGCTTGTAGAATTGGAGTTTCCACAAGCTTTTCTTTCAGTTACCAGAATGCTTTTTCATATTTTGGGGTATAGACAAAAGGAGCATCTTTATTTGTGAGTTTGACCAACAGTTTTACAATCTTAGAGAAATTCTCTATGAATTTCCAGTAGTAGCCAATGTGTCTAAGAAATGATCAAACATCTTTAACTGTTTCTTGCTAGTGGGTTATTCCTTGGATGACCCTTATTTTTTCAGAGTCCACCTCAATTCCTACTTGCGATATTTTGTGCCCCAATACAATGCCCTCTTAGAACACGAGGTGACTTTTCTACCAATTGAGTTACAAGTTAGTTTTGACACATTGTTTCAGCACTTGCTCAATGTGGTCCAAGGCTTCCTCAAATGTAGCTCCATAGGTGGAGAAGTCATCCATGAAGACTTGTACACCACTACTAATCTACTGTTGAAAGATGCTTAGGACCAGACATTGAAATGTGGCAGGGGCATTGCATAGACTAAAAAACATCTTATGATATGCAAAAGTCCCCCAGGGACTTGTGAATGTTGTCTTTAGTTGGTCCTCTAGTGCAATTTGAATTTGGTTATAGCCATTATAACCATCTAGGAAGTTGTAGTAGCAATGCCTAGATATTATGTCCAGCACATAGTCAACAAATGGCAATGAAAAGTGATCCTTGAATGTTGCCATATTCAGTAGCTTAAAATTGATACAGGCTTTCCATTTGTCATATTTCTTTGGAAAAATTACAAGTTGGCTAACCCACTCGCTATCTACAATGGGATAGATGAACCCTGCCTTGAGGAGTTGCTTGATTTCCTCCTTGACAATTTGCCTCAATTTGGGGTTCAACTGCCTTGTGGCTATTGTTTTGGCTTCATGGGTGGGTCAATGTAAATGCGATGCTACTATATCCTAGGATCAATCCCTGTGAGTTCAAGATATGACCAAGCAAAATCTATTGACCATCTTTCAACTACCTTTAATAACATCTCTTTCTATTCTGGAGAAAGTCTTGCATTGCTTATAACTGGCTTCTTATTTTTCAAAAATACATATTCCATTCTAGTCGATAATGTTTTCAGTTTAAGAGGCTATTGCTTGAAGTTCTCAGGAATTTCCAACTCTCCCCAATAGGTATCATCATTTGTATAATCAAAAAGTTGGTGATGAACTTACTCTAGTTCATTCATGTTGGTGACATATTCACATGTCAGGCTCTCAGCTGGTTCCATGCAAAATGTGCTACTTTTTGAATCAATGGTTAGCCACTAGGTACCCTCCTATTTTGTGGCTATTGCATATAGACACCTTTGAATTTTTATTTCTGACACACACTGTTTGCATGTAGAAATGGATGCTTGCTTGATGGCCCAAAGTTTCTACACACAATTGCAGTTACTATCGCTATTTGCTATGCATGGAACTCTCTTCTTCTTGATCTTTCCAAATGCATTTTCTTTAGAGATTTCTAGAGAAAGATCTCTTATGCCCATTCTTGATCTATTGTTCTTAGCCATGATCTTTCCATGATGATTAGAAAGTCCCCTTTACAATTCTCCACTTTGATTACCAAGAAGTTAGCAAGATAAGACCACCCATAGACAGTGGATACAATGTCTTCTACCAGTTCCAATGGAATAGTGATGGACTGGTCTGCCAATTCTAATTTGATGTTACTCTTCTTAAGAGGAGGTAGGTTCCAAGTAGTGTACATCTAATGAGAAATCAAATTAACACTAGAACTTGAATTAAGAAGAGTCTTGCATGGTTCATTCCTAGCAATTTGCAAATAAATTAGAGAACATTTAGGATTAACTAATTTCTTGGGAAGGTTTCTTGCATAGATCTAATCAAACATAGTGTGAGTAAGAATTATGGTATGGATCCTTGGTAGAGTTTAGTTTGAAAGAGGCTTGAAGGAATTTGATATGAAGGAAGAGGTAGGAGCAGGGTTGTCAACCACAGGTGTAGGTAAAGGCTTCGGTGGACTACGAGGTCGAAAGAAAGGTCTTTTCTTTAATTAGGAAATCAACCCCTTTGATTGATGATTGGATTGCAAATTAATAACCCTCATAGCATTGCGTTGTTACAATTGAGCGGGAAGTTTACCTTGCATTGGTGGAGCAAGTGGTAGCTCTGCAACTAGACAAGGAGTGTGTGCAGGGACAAGAGGAGGATAAGGATAGGGGGTAGTGTCCCTTTGTTCATGTGGGGAAGGAGTTCAATAGTAATCAGAAGGGGGGTAGTAAAGCTATAACTAAGAAATGTAACTGGAAGAGTCACGTGGAGACATGGGTTTCTGAACATGATAACCATATGGATAAGGTTATCAGTAAGGATATTGTTACCTTGACAATGCAAGCATCCATGATTATGGTTGTTGCTATTATTGGTACTATTCGTATGATTGTAGTGGAGTTTCTCTTGAATAATACGGTTGTTGTTGGTGGAACTACCTAAGATTACCTTGAGGATAAGGCAATCTCCTAGATGTTTGCCTTTGTGTAAGTCATGGATATAAGGCATACACCCCAGAATCTTGAGGATGTGACACAATGGGGCAACATCCCTTGGGATGTTCATATTGGAAAACGTCACATCCATGATCATCATCTAATTCACTATTCGCAACCTCTTCTATTGGAGCAATTTTTTCCTTACCTTTGTAATATGCATGTTCAGCTTCTTTGCACCTTCTGTGCTCATGATCACTATCTTATTCTCTGGAATCTTTAGCAATTTTGAGGATAGCTTGAAATCTGCTATCCATGGAGTCTCTTAACTAATCAACCTTGGTTGTAAGCTTAGATTAGAATTGTTAAAGTGGTAAGGATTTTTTATGCATCCCCTCGTCAAATATGGATTCATCCTCACTATCACAAAATCGAACCTCTTGCTTGCGAATGGAAGGACTGCAATTATACTCCTCTGCACTTTCCCTTTTTCTTGGTTCATCCTCCTCTTTAGCTACCTACTCTATTAACCTTTGTACCTGATGGGCAGTTAGTTTTAATAAGCACCCTTGGGCATAGACACTAAGGGTTTTCCTTGTTTCATTACGAAGCCTATCTACAATGTGGTGGAGTTGAGCCAATTAAGAAAAACCATGGCTAGGGCATTTGTGCATCAAGGCATAGTATTGGCCAATGGTGGCATCCAAGGGTTCGTGTCCTCCTTGTTTCCACCCTTGAATTTGATTCCTTAAGTTGGACACCCCCGATTATGTTTGATACTTATCATTGAGCATCTCAAGCATGGTACTCCATCATCCAATAGATTCTAGTTCTAAGGACCAGTACCAGTTGTCTGCTTCTTTGGTGAGTGTCTTGGAAAATAACTTCATTTTCTGCCATTCGTTCTCTATGTTTTGCAAGGCACATGCATCTTGAAAATCTTGAAGATAATTCTAGGGATTAGAGTTATATCCTCCTTCAAATCAAGGAATATTGTTTATGTCTAACCATTTAATTGGATTGTCTTTCACATGCCTTATTGGAATTTTGACTACCTCTACAATGTTAAGCATACTTCGAGTAGCAAATACAGGCTCATATAGGCCTTGATCATGGTGCCTACAATGCCCTCTAATACCCCTTCATTCATGGTTATGTACTTCTCTTGAATGTTTGTGTCCTTGATCTTGCCTATCCTAGTGGTCCCTTTGGTTATTGTGGTCTTGTTGATCATTGCACTCATTTCAATCACCTCCATCATGATCTCACCTTCTGCGATCACAGTTAGAGCCAGATGATGATGATGATGATGAAGGAGAAGAAGAAAGAGAACTAGCACCATCATGGTTCCTACTATTTCCTCTTTGGTAATCATGACCATGGTCACAATCTTGCTTCTTGCCTGCATCCCTATCTTGACTTGCCTCTCTAGATCCTACTTTGTTGTTGGATCCCTTGTTACTAGAATTAGGATTGTGAACTATGGAGTGCATATTCTAGTTTTGACCTTCATCATCAAAGTTAAAGAGAGGAGCATCATTGAGTGCAAGATCCCCACTAGCTTGTTGGTACAACAAGAATAAAGTATCATTAAGTTATTTTCCCTTTGAAAGTTCATAGCGCTGCTCTAGCTGCCGATCTTGTAGGCGTTGTGCTTCGGTGGGCTGATAATCCCTGATGTCAACATCTTCCACAATATATTTCCCATGGAAATCTTAAAGACCATATCATGCATGCATTGGATAGAGCATTTCAGGAGCAGCATGATCAGGTAGCAACATAATGTTGCCCCCCATGTCACACCACCGCAGTTGTTCATCCTAGTATAAGATGAAGGTGAAGTTTAGCACATACTCATCAAGATGAGTATATGAAATTTGGTATTGTTAAGGCTTTGATAGACAAGCGTTATTAGGCTTGGGTAGAGAAGTGCTCCTATGAGAAGACATTGTCAATTAGTGAAACAAGAATAATAGTGTGCTCTGAGAGTTTGATGTAGTAATTGTAACAAAAGATATGACTCTCAGTTCATTCCAATGATTTAAATACTTTCACTAGATCCTAGATAGTGCACAAAATAACAAAAAGTTCCCTAGCAACAATGCCAATGATGAGCAGTGAGGTACCCCTACGTCCAACCATACGAATCACTAAGGCGTTACCCACAATTTGGTTGAATTCTATGGACCTATAGTTATCTCATACACTAGTTTCTCTAGGAAGTGAAATGGCGTTGAGAATGTTTGTTGTCTTTCCAACTACACTTGTGAGGCTCAAGGGTATGGTTTAAGTGTAATTGAGGTATATGAATTTTTATCATTTTAGGTTTTATGGATGTAATCGCCTACAACAAGAATAAAGGGTAGAGTATATTGAAACTAATGTCTATTGCCTAGTTAGCCTAACACAAGTAACCATCCCACTTTCCTGGACACATCCTGAACACATATAGCATTGCTGGGCTACTAAATGTTAAGCATTGCTNAAAAAATATTCTAACTCTAGGGAGAAGAAATAGTAAGAGCTTCACTACCTTGCTTGAAAACTGAAAATTGACTATTGAATTATTTGTAAAAACTGGAGCCTAGGTGTGATATTTATAGACTCAAGGTATATACCTTGACATTGGACATCTGATGTCAGATCCAAGCCCCAATGTTGCGTATGCAACATTGTAGCCTTAACATCGTGTACCCAACATTACGGCCAACACAAATGATGATTCATCAGTTATGGTGTATGCCCTAGAGAAATTTAGGCACTATGTGCTTGGATACTAGGTTTTTGTGCACACCAACCACAATACCATTAGGTTTCTAATGAACGAGGCCATAGTGAGCCCCCATGTCATATGGTGGTTGGTGATCCTTTAAGAGTTTGACTTAACAATGGTTAACCAAAAGGGGATCGAGAATGTGGTTGCTAATCATTTCTCTCGATTAAGATGGGACATTAAGGAGGATGAGGGCTTACTTTGTGGTCAATTTCCTAATAAACTTCTCTTTGCTAGTTCTTCTAATGATAAAAATCCCAAAGAAGAAAATTGGTATGATCACATCCTTTTTTATCTACTCATATAGGAGATGCCACAAGAGTGGGACAACAAGAAGAAATAATAGTTTCTTCATCAGACCCTATGCTTCATGGAAATCAAAGGCAAACTCCATAAGAGTTATGCAGATGGTTTGGTACGATGGGGTGTCCCCAATGTAGATCAACTTCAAGTCCTCCAGAACACACACTAAAGTCCTTGTAGGTACCACTATGTTGGGAGAAGGACAACCATTAAGATCCTCATGGTAGGGTATTATTGGCCCACAATGTTCAAGGATTTCCATCACTTCTTCCATTCTCACGACAGGTGCCAATGTGATGGAGGGATAATTGCATGAATGGAAGGACCTTAACAATGGATTCAACCATTGGAGCATTTCGATCATTGGGGTATTGACTTCATGGAGCCCATCAATCCCATGTCAAATGGAAAGGAATACATCATCATGGTAGTTGACTATTGCACCAAATGGGCTGAAGCTACCACCGTCATCGACTATTCATCTTCTATGGTGGCAGAGTTTGTACAATAGAATGTTGTAAATAGGTTTGGTGTGCCATGGGTACTAATTTTAGATCATGGAACACACTTCATTGGTGCTACTTTTCGAAAGCTCATGCAACACTTGGGGGTTAAACATAAATCAACTCCATACCACCCCCAAGTCAATGGTCAAGTTGAGGTCACCAATAGGAAAATCACCAAAATACTAATATGTTTAGTTAGTAAATATAAGAAGGACTAGAGTAGTAAACTTAATGATGCCCTTTGGGCTTATCATTCAACATCACAACTTCCTATTTGGTATTCTCCATATGAGTTAGTGTAAAAAAAAACTCCCAACTCTTCCCATCCAAATTGAGCTTGGTACACTTTCAATGGCCTATGACCTTGACCTAAATTTAAGACTAGCCAGAAGAGAAAGATTAATGAATCTCAATAAGCTAAATGAGAATAAATTAGTAGCCTTGTCATTGATTGAAGTATGCAAGGAACATAGTAAGCAATCCCATGACCTTAGAATAAGAAAAGTAAAATTTTAACCAATAGATAAGGTGCTCTACTACAACCCCATGCATATACCTTAATGTATAAAATTTCAAACACTATGGGAGGACCCTTACATTAGACATGAGACTTTTTCATTTGGGTCCATGATGATCTTCCACCCTGCTAGCCCACACAAGAGTTTATTAGTCAACATGAAACAACTTAAACCTTTCTTGGAGACAAGGACAACTGGTGGGAATAATGCCTCAACTAATGGTCAAGCACACTTAATCTTCTGGATCTCCCCCTTCCAACTCATTCATGGAGGAGATGGCCATCCATGCTAACATCCTACAGTGGCTTCTCAGTTTTTCAACTTTGTTATTTTACATCATTTTTTATATGTTTTTCATTTTCTTGAATATTTTGCAATCTCTCTTATATTTTTCTTTATTTGTATTTTCTTACATGTATTTGTCTTCTTTATTGCCATCAAGACTTGGTGTTCAATGCAACTACTGATTGATGGTGGTTTAATAATTTATATTGATTAAATTGATTACTTAATGGCTAGATTTCATTATTGAATTGTGACATTGATTATTAGGACATTGGTTTTCTCATGACATTAGGCAATGAGCTCATGTCATCCACCCATTCCACTAAAGTGCATGGTGTTCTCTCATTTTGGAAGCATAACGTCCTTTCTTAATAAGTAACTTTTAAGAAACCTATGACCTCAGTGCTTTCCATATGGAACAAATCAAGTAGAATTAATAAGGGTGTGGCTTCAAGGAGACTTGACACCTTTTGTACTTGCCTACCATCTAGAGTTTTATGGGTATTCTCATTGATTCCTCATCATTTCTAATGTCGACGAATAACAGGAAGAAATGTCTTTACATGGTGTGGTTTCCATGAAAAGAAAACATGGGAATTCAAAGCACACCCCTTAGATGAAATAATGGGCTATAAACACTAGTTATGGGGCTAGAAAGACATGTTACCCATGCTTGAAGATACCCCTCTAACTAAGTTCCTCCTCACTTCCTACTTCTCATTTCCTCTCTATCTAGAATGGTGGGTGATCTTGGGGATGTTCATGAACTCTAGGGACTGAATGGTATAAGTGTGCCAATGCGAAGTCATTAGAAGTGGATGGACTTGATTCTAGTTAAGGATGGGACAATATTAGGTCATATTAATCACAAAATTCACAAAGGACTTCATGTGGCTAGGATGAGGAACTCCATTCCATACTTTCTCCCTCATCATCAATTCTATCCATCTACCACCTCATTACCTCCTATCATGATTAATTAATGTGTCCATTTTGGTATGTCTTAATTGTTTGGTAGTTTCTTGTGCAATTTGATTTTTAACAATCCATGACCATAATCATCCTTGGTGTCTATGGACTCCTTAGTATGAGGGCATGTAAGGACATTAAAGGCATGAGCTTGGTATGGGGAGGATACACTTGCATGCCCCTTGGTTTGGATGGTTAAACTTCTTATCCCATAGTCAATTTGGCTTCAAATCCATTGTTTTCCAGCTCGGAACGTCCAATTTTTGCACTCCTTGGTAATCAAATTCCATCCAAATCTCCTTTTCCCAACTAAATTTCAAGCCCTCTTTAATAATTTATCCTTATTCTAAGCTTTTCTAGACTCTAATTTTATTATCAAACTCTTCCTCAACACTTAGTTTTTAATGTGGAAAAATTGCTTTAATAGGCTACATCGACACATCCCCATTGACACAACACAAAAAGTCTATAAATATGCATTAGCACTTAGCCATTTTTGCACATTTACATCACAACACTAGGGGATTTTTTACATTTTTCTAAGCCTATAACACCTTCCAAGCATTATAACTTGTAAACCACTTATCCGACTCAACTTGTTCTTCTACCCTCAAGCTACCAAAGGTGAACTTTACATCATGGAGGCCACAAATCCATGGTTTTTAATGGAAAATGTTTCAAAATTTTTATAACTACCAAAGGTTTAATTATAAAATAATATTAAACATCACTAATCCATACTAAGTTAAACCTCATCAACAAACTCGGGTAGCTAAATGAATAAAATAATCAATCTTCCATGGTCACAACTAACCTAAGTGTAACTTGCCTAAAAAAAGAAAGGTATCAAGAGTATTAAAAGTTACACATAGAACACTAATCCTTGATTATGTTTGTGATCAAAAATGGCACCAAAGAGGGGACTATAAGAAGAAGGACCATCCCAACCTAGGGAAAAGTGAGGAGGAAGGGACCAGCAAACAAAATAACCCCAAGAACAAGAAGCAGAGATCCATGCAATGGGACCTCTTCGAGAGGAGCCTAAAGTGAAATCTATTTACCAGATTCCCATAGAAGAGATTGGCCAGTCATGGTAGAATGAGGTGCTAAGGCCTAAGCCTAACTTGGAGGTCACACTGATTGAGGCCTACCTGGAAGGAATTTGATCCAAGTGAAACACCACCAAATCCAAACTACAACATCTTGACTACAATTTTTTCTAAGGGCTGAGACTCCGCTCAATCCTAGTTGAGAGCATAGTCAGCCTCTCATAGAGACTGTAGTTAGCACGAAAGGCCATTTTCTCATAGTTTTGGCTAAGTGTTAAGACTATACTCAACCCCAACAGGGAGTGTAGTCAACCTTTAGTGGAGAGGGTAGTCAGCATGAAGGCCAGTTTTACAAATTTTTCTAAGTGTTAGGACTACACTCTCCATAGCCCTAGAGCATAGTTAGCCTCTAGTGGAGAGCGTAGTTAGCATGAAGGCCAAGTTTCAAAAAATTTTCTAAGTGTGAGACTATGCTCTCCCCCAGTATAGAGCATAGTTAAGCGTAGTCAGCAAGAATAGCCTTCAGTAGCCTCCACAACACAACAACACCCCTTAGCTCAACTCCAACTCATCTTTTGGAAGGATAGCTAGCAAGATGCTTCTCTTTTGTACTCCATGTTGGCCCCAAAATTGTAACTACACTTAACCCTATGCGAGAGCATGGGGAGCATAATCTTGGAGTGTAGTCTCCAAGTTGCATTTTTCAAGTACCTTGTGATTTTCTTAACACATACACATGAAGTTGGCAGTGTAGTCATAATCTCACAGTCTCGTAGAGTTCAGCAAAGCATAGCAAAGCACAACACCACTAGCCCAATGGAAAGTGTAGTTGGGTGACAGCATAGTCCCAACCATTCCCTTTGCCACATGGCAGCCATCTTACATTTCATGCTAACCCTAAGCCTATAAATACCCACACCCCCAATGTTTTCAGGGTTGGCAAATGGGAGTTGGTGAATCAAAGAGTTGATAAACCAAAGGCATTTCAACAAACCAGAGAGAGGCAAAGTTGCAGACCACCATAGTTTACCAGAACACCATAGCCCATGGTACACCACGGTAGCCAACCTAATAAATGTAGACACCTTGGTGGAATGCCAGTCTTCACAACCAAACATCCCCAAGACTGTGACTATGCTGTCCACTATACCTATTGTACACTGCATACCTTCTAACCCCTTTTGGTGTTAACTATGCTCTGGGGTGGTGTTTTTCTTCTCTCTCTCTCTCTCTCTCTCTCTCTCTCTCTACATTTTTTAGCATTTTATTTGCATTTTTCACTATTTTAATGCATAGTTGTGCTTAAAACCATGTTTAGGCGATAGTCTCCATGTGTTCTCACCTTAATATTCACTAAAAATCTTAACTACACTTGACATTGTTAACACCATTGACACCACTCCAACACTTAGCACCGTTTCGCATTAGCATGGCAACTAATGATGTTGCACCCTAATTGCATCCAATAAGTCCATGTTTAATCAACAAGACCATTCAAGGCACCTTGTCTCCACCTCTAGCAAGCCCTCACATGGACTTGGGGTTAGGCTGTCTACTTGTGGACCTTGGTGTTCCAGCAACCAACATTTTCGGTTGTTACACCAAGGTTCAAAGTTTAGTTCTTCAAGAACTCAACTTAGATCCTTTCTTAGAGTTGGTGCTAGAGAAAGTTTGCACACAATTGTAGGGGTCTTCTATGTGGCCCATTCTCTTTTCTAGTGGAAAGTGGTGCATGGGGGAGACCTATCTTTTCTAGAACAACCAACAAGGAGACATCATAGTAAAAATCAAAGACATAACCATCTCCTACTCAATTGAGGCCATTGTAGAGGCCCTTGACCTACCCAACATAGGGGCAACATTAGCAAAAATTTTAAATCAGGCAAACCCTGACATGAAAAAGGAATGGGTTCAAGAGTGCTATGGGATAAACCGTAAGAAGTGCGATGTACAAACCATGGCAAAGAGAGCCTACTTCAAAATTTTGACCTATCACCTAAACCCAATGATGAGGTCCAACAAGGTTACTACCTTCTTTGCCCATGCATGCACCATTCTAAGTGGAAAATTTCCTATAAATCTCCCTTAGCTCATCTTCCTCGAGATTAAGAAGTGCTTCAAAGAGAACAAGCAAGGGAGAAAGACACTTCCCTCCCCATGCTTAATCTACAAACTCTACAAGAGGGGAGGCATAGCCTAGTATGCCAACGATACACTTCATCATGTTCTTGTTGCATCCTGGTAGGAGATGATGAAGGACAAGGTAGCTACTAAGCTATTATAGGAGAAGTGGCCACCACCACCACCTATTGGTGAGACAACACAAAAGTCTCGCATAGTTGTTGAATGCATGAGAAAACTTCACAAATAGCTATTATAATAACAACAAAGAGAGGCAAGTGGTGGGGAACCATCGATCTATAGGCCAACATTCAGCCATCTCAATGAAGTGCCCAAAATCATAAGCTGGATGGAGGAGAACACCCTTTTATTTTCAATCTAGCACATGCAGGTATCCACAAGAATGAATTTGGGTGCTTGAGAAGTTATGATGTCCATCCCTGAACAACAAGAGTTCTCAAAAATTTTTGGGAACACTACAAATTTCTTGATGCATCTAGAGGAATGTGAGGGGCTACTATCCTAATGATGTAGCATCATGGGTAGGAAACAGCTTCTAAAGTGGTGTTTGACCAGGTGGCCAAAGCATTAAACACTCTTATGACAACCATGCTAGACATAGCTACACTTAAAGGTGTGAAAGCTTCCACAAGAGTGCAAAGTAGAAAATTGAGTGCATCCCAATAAGAGGTGTTAAACTGACTACTGGAAATCAAGAAACTACTTCTGAAGATCTTTGATCTCTAGGAAGAGATCACTAATACATAGTCAGAGCTATTGGAGATAAAGGGCAAGCTCATCATTTCCAATGCCTAACTCAAGGTAGCCACCATTGAAAACTATTACTTGGCTACCACGGTTGTGCAATTGAGAGCTTATCTTACTAATCTAGCCATTCTCAACTAAGCCATCACAAGAGATGAAGATTTCTTGTAGCTTCAAAACAAACTCAAGGAGGTTAAGAATTCCAAGGAGATAATGGTCTTTGATGCATCCTTATCGAAAGTCCTTTCCTTCAACATTGATAAGGATTTAGTGCAATTTTTCAAGAAAAAACTTGGTTCTCACCAAGGACATCCATCACCTATGTAATGTCGAGGAGCAAAAAGATCAAATGGTCAAATTTGTGAGATAGTAGTAGGAGTAGCTCACCAAGTTGAACTTGGATTTGAAGAGGTTTGCAGCTAAGAATAGAAATTTTTTTATGGAGGAAGTTTGAGTGCTTTTCCAAAAAATGATCTTCAAGGTAGCCACCTAGAAAAATGAGGCCCTCAAATTCAAAAGAGTGATAAATCATTATAAGGACCAAGTAGGGCTCTCTTGAAGAAGGTGAATGAGAAAGAAATCTAATTGGCCAAGGTGAAGATGAACAAGGCCCTCCAATAACTTCAAAAAATAGGTGATGTATGGCAACCAATCTTTAACAACTTGAATACCTACAAAAAAGCAAAAATTCACCTAAAGAAGTTGTAGATAGAAGAAATGATAGAGTACATGGAGATCACCAACCTTCAATATGCAAACTTGGTGATGCTAATAGCATGGAAACCAAGGATAGAATTGGAGAAGCATGTGGCTAGCTCTTACCTCCTCTATGAGTCTAAGATCAAGCCTCACAAAGAAACTAAGCAAAAGTTAGAGACAACCAATGCAAAGCTTGAAGTTTTCAAGAGCTATTTCATAGATCAATGAGTGGTTGTTGAGAACTTAGCCAAAAGAATGAATGAATACCATGAACTACAGAACCTAGTAAAGATGTTTGATATCGAATAAAAATAATTTATAGTGCGGTTTGTTAATGTCAAGGAGTTATTCATAGCAATGCCCTATCCATGGGATATTTTTGCATCAACCCATATTGGTGAAGCCACGTGGATTGTGTACAATTCACAGAGTAAGGAGGGGATGATGAAAGCATTGCTGGATGCTTTTCATATTCCACCAAAAGTAGCAGCCATAGCAGGATAGCCTTAGCTATAGCCACCATCACCATGAGCACCAGAGCCTCATGAAGGTCCTTTAACACCCTAAGAGCCTCCACCTTCTAGCATTGTTTGATCTTAACTTTATCCTTGACAAATAGAGGGTTTCTATTGTCTGTTTTGTAAAGGTGTCAAATTTTGTTGTTAAGGACAACCATTTTTGTAATTTTGTATATTTTCACACTCAAAGTTAGTTAGTTACTAATCTCATACCTTTCCAATTTTGTAAGAAGCTTAATCCTACTTTTTTTCACTCGAGGATGAGTTTTCACTCAGTTGTAGGGGTATGATGAATCATTCAACTAGTTGTGTCGACAGTCATGCATCAACGTAGCCTCATCAACATAGCACTATCAACATAGCCCTGTTCACGCATGGTTTAACGAAGTGTCTAATTTAGCCTATATAAATACATGTACCACCACATTTATAGCATGTTAAGTGAGTATCATAGCCAAAGTCTTATAGTTTTCTTAGCCTAGAGTTAGAATATTTTTTGAGTGCCAATATTAGGACTTCAAGGATTGTATGGATCCTTATTTGAGCATCAATGTGGCTAAACACTTTGATATGACAACAATAAAGATGAGATTCTTGGAACTCCTTGTAGCACTTACAAATAGATTAATGTTTACTTTGATATACTTATTATTCATGCAATTTACATTCATGTTGATTAGTTAATTAATACACTTAATAATAACACATAAGCAGGACCACTTTGAACATATCACTTAATGCTTGGTAATCCCAGCAGTGGCTATTTGGTAAGCCCAACGATAGACACTTAGTAACCCAGTAGCATTAAAGCAAGTTCAGGATGCAAATAGAAATTGGGCTTGAATGCTTATGCTAGGCTAGTTAGATTAAGACATTAGATAGTTAAATAGTTAATTTTCAATTTATTATCTTTATTTCATACTTCGATAAAATAAAATAAAATATAAAATATAAACAAATATCATGTACCTTGGCTTATACTTAACCATACAAAATGATCTTACACAAGTGAAGCCGAGAAGACAATGATCATAACTCTCACAACACTATCTTTGTCTATTAGTACACTTAGGGGCTAAGTCCACAGAATTTGATTGGATTGCTAGTGAATGCTTGTGATTCGTATGGTTTAGCAAAGGGACTAGCTACTCATTTGGTGGTAAAGTGCTTATTTAGTATGGATCTATAAATCCCCAAAAACCTAAAAAATAAATAGATTAATAAACAATAGTAGTACATCCACATCAGTGATACCGTAATTCATGATCAAGATAACTAGACACAAAGCAAATTACATCATGAATTCAAAACATCATTGGATTTCTTTTCTTAAAGGTATAGCTATCTGAAGCTATATTACCATAAAACATATTTGAAAGGCTTGAAATTTTATCAGTGACTTTTGAAACTTTAACAATTTCACAATTCCAACTTCAATGCTTAATAAGTTATCTCATTAGTGGTTTTCAATCCGTAATGAAACATAAGCTATTAAGTTTCATTATTTTTATTTTGCAATACATGTAGTAAGTTTAATGTTACCTCTCTTTCATCTCTTCACATGTATAATTTATGGATTACTTGGTCTAAGTGTTAGATTCTCTATAGCATTAATGCCTCTAAAAAGTTCACTATTTTTAAATCTTTTGCATAGTTTGAACAAAACTTAAATTATTTTAGATTCGAATAGTCTCCTTGATCTCTCATGGATCAATGCATATTTAATTTTTTCATTTTGATCTAAGCTTCCATATTGATATTACCTCTAATACTAATATTTGACCAAGCTTCAATTATCTATGGAATATCAACCATAATGTATAATGATGAAAGTATTGAATTTAGAAAATATAAAATGCTTTAACTTGTTGAAAAATTAAACATGTTTTATTTATTTGATTCATCAATGGTTATTATTGAAATTTTCCACTTGTATTTGAATGTCCATAACTTTAGATGTCCTCTTTGTAACATAGAAAACTCATTCATCCACTACTTTTTTATTTGTCTCCTTACTCAACATTCTTAGTCATACTCTTCAACTTTAAGAATTTTTGCTTCAAAATTTACTTATTTAATTATCAAGCCATCCTCATGCCTTTGAATTATGTAAATTTATGTGACACTCAAAGTTACTTTCATCCCCATGTTCTTTATGTTACGTGAAAATTTTGATGTAATATCATTCAATCCTATCATAGGCTTTAACATAATCAAACTTTAAAATGCAATAACAAAGCTAGTTTGCACTAACCTACTTAATTGAGAAATAATGAGTTTTAATGTGTTAAGAATATAAGTGTTAATATCAACCTCAATGTGGGCCATACATATCCAATTGTATAACCATAATTGTTTACATAAAGAGACTAGTTAGGTTTTTAATTGATTAGTTAAGAAGAGATATAACTATTAAATTATATAACATGTCCTTTGCTTTGGTTATACTAAAGGGAAGTCACTAATTGTTTTAAACAATAATAATCAATAACACACACACTCATAGTATGGTGTATAGATCATAACTATTGATTAATGATTCCCGTAACATCCCATTCCTAAATGTCATGGAAAATGTCAAATATATGCAAAATTTAACATTATGAAAAATGAATGTGATAGGAAAATTGTAGAAGGAAATAAAAATGAATCTTTTTTAATGTGAAAATAATGTATTTGGATCATGCTATGAGGGCTTCTTAGGGTTATCTTTCCTTGGTACCTATCCCTTAGAGGCAATGTAACACTACTACCATGATTAGGCTTGTACCCAACTAGAAGTGATGACCAATCACCTTTCAGTCTCACTTCACCCAATACTTGTTACTCATCTTTACCATCTATATAATTCCATGATAGCATGACCTCTAATTCCTAGGTATAAATACCTTAGGTAAAACCCCCAAGGGTTACTTCAAGAGGCATGTTCATTATTATAATATGCCCTTTCGAGTTTTGTTACAACTTTTTCTCTTGGATCTTATTACAATAATTATATCATTTGTTACAAAGCCATACCATCTTTAATATGGAACAACTTCATTTTTCATTGGGGACATGAAAGTTGTAGTTTTTTATTATGGTCTTCACCTAAGTTTCTTGTTTTAAAAATACAAAGATCTCTATCTCTATATTCCTATTTATACAAGTTGCTTCATTTTCATAGCATCTAACTCTAAACCGCCAATGTCCTAGTACATGATTAGTCTTTATCATGATATTTATACATTGATACTTAGTCCATTGTACTTTGATTTTCATCAACATACTCACACCACTATTTATGGGTTAATGTTTGTTCCACATCCTATGGTTTATAATAACCATGGTTTATATACATTTTTGTTATCATGGTTTGCACATTCATGCAACTTGTCTATATTATATTGGTTGGACTTGGTTATCCTCATCCTAATAACCTCAATTCTTAACATGGTATCAAAGCCAAGGTTGGTTCAACCATTTGTTCATTGTAGACTATAACCATGATTTGGAAAAACCTACAGTTATGAGTTGTTGACATAATTTACTATGTCATGTAATTCAAAATGTTATTCATAGCATAATATACTTCGTGAATTAGGGCATACTTTCAACTCATATTAAGAGTTCTAGAAATTGTGCTATCTTGTGATATTTTTAGCAAAGCTAAAGTAATTACATTATATTGATTTTTACTTATTTTGGTCATTTATGTGATTTGTGCAATTGCAAGTTAGTTTGGTTCATTTGATTTGTGCTTACATTCATGCTCTTTGTTATTAATGTGGAATCAAGTAATGTTTCATGTGTACCTTGTTGCATGTTGTTTCTAGTTTGTTATACTTCAATTAATAAATTAATAAAGTGTCACATCAGTTAATTACATAATTTAAATTAATTTGATTAAATGATACCAAAGTGAAAGAACATCATCCCAAGAAATGAGGGTTCTTTGTTGAAGTATCAGTGTGGTAAGGGCTTGACCTCTAAAGCAAGTTCCATGTACAATGTGTTAACTGCATACAATACTATGGTTGTAAAAATATCATGATCCTTATATAAGAAGTTAAACATGAAACAAGCCAAGGCCTACATCACCTCGGAATTCAAGATTTTTATGCATAATTATCCAATCAATAATGTAGAATGTTGATTAAAAAGATCCCCAAGGAGTTTGTCACATCTAAGCTATTAATGTTTGTTTATGCTCAAGATTTATTATGACACAGTGTCCCTTGCCTTTAGAAGATATTTTGAAGGTTCATTTTTGTATAATTTTATTGAAGGTTTCAAGAAAGTTTTCTTTCAATTATCTAAGGTTTTGCTTTAGAATTATGATGAGAGACAGTGAAGTAGATGTAATCAATATTAGTCATGCCAATTTGCTCTACATGCTGAAATACACCATTAGTTTTAATAGAGTTTGTATGTTGGCAAACTTGCATTTTTCATGGTCCTATTTGTAGAAATCATGAATTAGCATGAAATTAATCATTTCCATCGACATCATTGTGTGAGAAAAAAAGATCAATACTACGTGGAGAGCACTTACTCAATTTCATTCATAAGTATAGTTGGGAATAGATATCAACTGGTTTAAAGTCTTCAAGAGTGAAATGAAGCAAAAAATAAGGAAATGTTAAAACTCCAATAATGTACATTTCTCTCATAATTTTGTTATGTCTTTATATATATTCATAATCTCTAATGTTGAGTTTGCGATGGTTAAGATCCTTGTCAAAAAAAGGGATGTCCAAGTTATCAATAATTTTCATGAAACAACAATTGTCAACTTAGAAGAATAGGGTATGGATGACAAAAAAGAAAAAAAAAATAAAGGGAACCATCATGGTTCCTACTAAGTCATGATCAAATCCTTTAGATATACCATTAGAGAGTAGCACCTTGAATCTAATCATGCATCATGGTACCCTAGAGAATAAATTCCTAGAGTAAGCGACTATAGTTGAGTTCCTTAAATCAATCATAAAAAGAGATATTTTAGATGAATACATCTATAACAAAATTTTCTAGGAGAGTATAATTGAATGTAGTGATGAAACCTTGAATTAAAGGTCATGGAGTGGATGATGATGGATTTGCAGAAATTTACCAAATAGTCAACCATCACCTCTAATGATAATAAGATGCACCTCTCTCTTACTTACTCATATTAATATCAACCTATATCATCTGAAGCATAAAGACAAAGGAGGAGTTGGTAAAAACTCAATCCACCCACCATGATACCCTAGCATAGGTGGATGAATTAAACCAAAAAGTAAAAGGCCTAGAGCTCTAAGGGTGATTAGATAATTCTATTTAGAGTCAATTTGAAGAATTTAAGAGGAGTTCTCAATTTTTGGAAAAAAGAAAGTAAGCAATGAAGGAGTTATTACTACTAAAAAATGCAAAGATCTTTCACTCATCACAATTAATGTCATATAGCTTTAAATGATGGAAGAGAAAATAAGGAGTTATAAGAGAAGGTGGCTTTAATAATTGTTAATTTAACAAGGCAAAGTATATGGAGAAATTCACATTTCAAAGCCTTGTATTGATTAGCTGGACCCTTAACATAGAGGTCAAGGCCAAGGAGAAGTTGTAGAAGAAGAAGAAGAAAATTCTTAAGAATATGGAAGCTAAGAAGAGGGCTCATCAACTACTTCAGTAAGCAAAATCATTAGCAAATTTTATGCAAGTGATTGAGTACATTGGTGAGCTTCTTAATGCCTTAGTTGCTAATAATATAGTTATTCCAGACCCTCTTCTCATCATGAATAATGTTGTACTTGAATGAATAACCACTATAAATTTAAAGGTCATGGGTTCTGTATCTTCTTCTCTTGCATCTTCCTCTTTCACTCTTCCTCAATCTTCCATAGTTCTTAAGAAAGTATCTTAAATCCCTTATTCTCAAATCACAGAGAATTCAAACATCAATGATGATCCTAAACTCCACAAATTTGTTGTTTTATTAAATTTTAAGCTTACTAAATCAAGTAATAAATGATTTCCAACAAGTTATTAGTTGATGATTTATGAAGTTTTGTGTTGTATTTTGATGGTTCTCTACCTCTATTAAATTGTATCTATAATGTCTTATCTTATTCAAATCTCTAAAAGAATTATCCCTTGGAACATTTTAAGGAATAGTTGTTACACTGGATATATAACCAAGAATTATGGATATATAAAGAACCATAATTATCAAAGATATATGTTTGAAAACCTTCATAAATAGCTTTCCTAGCTTGAAGAAATGTATAATTATAATATTTTAATCACAGTTATCAAAATCAAAAATGAAAAAATAAAAGATAGTTCTTATTTGTCACTATTTGATCTTTTCCATAACCATGATGCTGCTAAAACATATTTCTTCAACTATAAAAATTAAGGAAAAGCAAGTCTGTCAATTGTTCATCCTTCATTAAGGTTTGTTTGAACCTATAATGGTTGGATGAAGTTCTTATGAGTACTAAAAAGTTGTTATAAGTAAAGTTGAGATGATATTCAAAATTTTTTTCTACATTAAGTCTGCAAGTATTAAGGATTTAAGTATTAATATTAACCTCAACATGAGTCATACATATCTAGATGTATAATGATAAGTGTTTAGATAAAGTAACTAATCAAGTTATTAGGTGATTTGTTACGAAGAGATATGATTGTTGATGGGCCATGATATTGTGTCGGCCCCTGTGATATCGCGTACGCGATATCGCAGCCCGTCACCTTGTTTATAAATAAGAGGTGGCTTTCCCTTGTAAGATAATATAGATCTAGACCCTTAGCTAAACTTTGGTAGTTTTACCATTCCAGAGATAAAATAATTTCCATGTGTCCACAGTAGGAGTCTCAAAGTGAACGGATCTTTATTCGAGCAAATTATACCTGAGCACACATTTGTGTACTGATGATGAGACATGAAATTTCTCATATTGTTGGCGGTTGCGTTAAGGCACCCACGATAACACACCCACATTATTTCATGGGTTGCGATATCGCGTATGTGATATCTCATGGGTTGCGATATCGTGTACGCGATATCGCAGTCAGCCGTAATTTCTATAAATAAGAGGTGACTCTTCCTCATTTGACATCCCAGTTTTAGAGTAGCGAAGCTCTAGCAGTTTGATCCCTCCAGAGTTAGATTTTTTCCCGTGTCTACCCGCAGTGTGGTGAATGTAATTGTACAGTGTCTTTATTCGAGTGTGCCGTACTTGGACATGCACATGACCAGCAATAAAGATCGAGATTACTTCATCATTGCAGCATTCACTTTGTTATTTATTTAATGTTAT
>MNCI01022494.1:382283-428255 GCA_015680685.1 Gnetum montanum
GAAAATTTTCAATTTGAAATTACAGCCAAGGTTGATTAGTTATGGGACTCCATGGATAGCAGATTTCAAGTTGTCCTAAAAATTACTAAAGAGTCCAAAGAATGAGGTAGTGATCATGAAAGCGAGAGGTGCAAGGAAGTTGAATGTGCTTATTAAAGATGTAAGGGAAAGATTGCTACAATAGAAGGAGTTGCAGAAAGTGAATCAAATGAAGATGGTGGATGTGATGTCTACCAGTATGAACATCCTAAGGGATGTTGCCCCATAGTGTCATAGTTACAGGAGTCTAGGACGAACACTTTGAATCCATGACTAGCACAAAGGCAAACACCCAAGTGATTACCTTATCCTCAAGGTAATTCTAGGTAGTTCCACCAATAATAATAGTATTATCCAAGTGGAACTCCACCACAACCACATGAGTAATATCAATAGTGGCAGCAACCATAGTCATGGGCATTGGAACCACCAAGGTAGCAATACCCTTACTGATAACCTAATCCATATGGGTATTACATTCAACAACCCTTATCTCCACGTGACCTCTCCAATCATGTTTCTACTTTCCAATCTTACTACCATCCTTTTGATTATTATCGAACTCATTCTCCACATGCAAGAAGGGATACCACCCCTTTACCCTTATCCTCCTCCTATTTTTTCACATCTTCCTCCTCCCTCATCACAACTACCACCTACTCCACCTATGCAAGGTGAACTCCTAGCTCAACCACAACAACACAATGCTACTAGGGTTATTAACCTATAACTGGTTCATCAACCGAGTGGTTCGAATACTTGATCTAAGAAAAGACCTTTTTTTTGGCCACACAATTTGCCTAAACCCTCAAATACACCTATGGTTGACAACCCTATTCCTCTATCTTCCTCTATATCAAATTCCTTCGAGTCCCCTTCAAACCAAACATCACCTAGGATCCATACTGTGATGTGTAATCACGCTATATCTAATTGGATTCGTGCTAGCAACCTTCCTAGGAAGTTAGTAGATCTTGGAAGTCCTCTTATTTATTTGCGGATTGCTAAGAACAAATCATGTAAGGCTCTTCTTAATTTTGGTTCCAATGTTAACTTGATCTCTCATGAGATATATACTGCATGGAACCTACCTTCTTTAAAAAAGAGCAATATTAGATTAGAATTGGCAAACTAGTTCATCACTTTTCCATTGGGACTAGTAGAAGACATTATAACCATTGTCTATGGGTGGTCTTACCTTGTTGATTTCCTAGTAATCAAGGTGGAGAACTACAAATAGAACTTCCCAATCATCATGGGAAGGACATGGCTAAGCACCATTGATGCAAAAATGGACATCAGAGATATTTCCCTAGAAATATTCAAAGAAAATGCATTCAGAAAGATTGAGAAGAAATGAGTTCCATGCATCACATAGAATGATATAGGGTGCAATTGTTTGTAGAAACTCTAGGCAGTGAAATGAACATCCATATCTGCATGTAAGTAGTGTGCACCAAAAGTAAAAATTCAAAGGTGTCTGTATGCTGTAGCTACAAAACAAAAGGGCACCCAGTGGTTGATTGCTGATTCTGAGAGTAGCACACTTTGCGTGGAATCAACTAAGAGCCTAACATGCACATATGTCGTAGGCATGGATGAACTAGAGAAAATTCATTACCAACTCTCTGATGATGTAAGTGATGATACCTACTAGGAAGAGTTGGAAATTCTTAAACATTTTGAGCAAGATCCCCTTGAACTAAAAACTCAACTAGTTAGCATGGAATATGTGTTCTTAAAAAATGGAAAGCCAGTCATAATCAATGCAAATATTGTTTTAGAATAGAAAAAGATGTTGTTGAATGTGGTTGAAAAATGGTCAGTAGCCTTTGCCTGGTCATATCCTGAACTAACAAGGATTGATCCTAGGATATGCCAACATTGCATCTACATTAATTTGGCCATGAAGCTAAAGAGGTAGCCACAGAGGTGACTGAATCCTAAACTGAAGTAGATTATCAAAGAGGAAATCAAACAACTCCTTAAGATGGGGTTCATTTATCCCATTGCAGATAGTGAGTGGGTTAGTCCACTCATGATTGTGCTAAAGAAAGGTGGAAAGTGATGGGCCTGCATCAATTTTTGGCTGCCTAATATGGCAACATTCAAAAACCATTTTCTGTTGCCATTTGTTGATCAAGGATTAGACACAATATGCAGGCATTGCTACTATAGTTTTCTAGATGGTTATAGTGGCTATAACCAAATCTAGATCACACTGGAGGACCAAGCAAAAATAACATTCACAAGTCCCTAGGGGACTTTTGCATATCACAAGATGCCTTTTGGTCTATGTAATGCGCCTACTACATTCCAACTCTTGGTCCTAAGCATTTTTCAACAGAAAATTGGTAGTGGTGTGAAAATCTTCATGGATGACTTCTCCACTTATGGAGCTACATTTGAGCAAGCCTTTGACTACCTTGAGTAAGTACTGAAATGATGTGTTGAGACAAACCTTAGGCTCAACTAGCAAAAGAGTCACTTGATGGTCCAAGAGGGCATTGTATTAGGGCACTATATATCACAAGAAGGAATTGAGGTCGACCCCAAAGAAATAAGGATCATCTAAGGAATAACTCACCAACTAGAAACTATCAAAGATGTTTGGTCATTCCTTGGACATACTGGCTACTATCGATGATTCATAAAAAATTTCTCTAAGATCACCAAACCATTGGTGGAGTTGACAAAGAAAGATGTTCCATTTTTTTGGACCACAGAATGTAAATAAGCATCTAACAACTGAAAGAGAAACTTATAGAAACTCCAATCCTACAAGCACTAGACTAATCTAGACCATTTCATGTTATGACGGATGCATCAAATTATGCCTTGGGAGCTATGCTTATGCAAATAGATGATAAGAAATGTCCACACTACATCCACTGCGCTAGCTAAAGCATTGTGGATGCACAACTGAACTACACCACCACAAAAAAAGAATTAATGGAACTATGTGCTTGGATACAAAGTGTTTGTGCACTTAGACCATAGTGCCATCTGCTACTTGATGAATAAGCCAATAGTAAGTCCCCATGCCATATGGTGGTTGATGATCTTTCAGGAATTTGATCTTATGATGGTAGATGGAAAGGGCACTAAGAATGTGGTTGTTGACACTTGTCTTAGTTACAATGGGATAACAAAGAGGAGGAGAACCCATTATTTGATATGTTTTCTAACAAAATCCTCTTTACTGGGGCTATAACTAAACAATTGCCTAATAAGCCTAAATGGTATGATGGCATTCTCACCTATCTTCTCACCCAAGAGATGCCACACAGGTTGGATCACTAGAAGAAATAGTAGTTTCTTCACCAAGTAAAATGGTTCATGGAGATCAACGAACATCTCTATAAGGTGTTTGTTGATGGCTTTGTTCATTGGTATGTTCCTAATGTTGTGTTCTCCAAGATGCTCATCAAGGTCCTTGCAGAGGCCACTATGTTGGGAGATGCATGAACATTAAAATCTTGATGGCAGGGTACTGTTGGCCAAGAATTTTTAGGAATGCTCATTAATATGTCCACTCTTGTAAATGCTACCAATGAGATGGTGGAATGACTACTTGAATGAAGGGACCTCAACAATGGATTCAACCACTAGAACCCTTCGACATCTAGGGCATTGATTTCATGGATCCCATCATGCCCATGTCAAATGGAAAGGCGTACATCATAGTTGCTATTGACTATTATATGAAATGAGTAGAAGCAATAGCTGTCACCAACTATACATCTTCTATTGTTCCTTGGTTTGTACAAAAAAATGTTGTAAATACATTTGGTATCAAACATGCATTAATTTCTGATAACGGAACTCACTTTACAGGCACTACCTTTTGGAAGCGCATGCAATGCCTAGAGGTTGAACATAAACTCACAACACCCTACCATCCCCAAGCCAATGGTCAAGCTGAGGTTACTAATAGGGAAATCACAAGGATTCTAACAATAATTGCCCACAAATATAGGAAAAGACTAGAGCACCAAGCTCAACAATGTCCTTTGGACCTATCGCTCAACATTGAAACTTCTTATAGGCTACTCTCTTTGTGAGCTTGTGTATGGGAAATTACCAATACTTCCTATTCAATTTAAGCTCCATACACTTTCAATAGCCTGTGACCTTGACCTTGACTTGAGTCTAGCACAAAAAGAAAGACTAATGAATCTCAACTTGTTAGACAAAAACCCATTGGTGTCCCTATCATCTAATGAGTTGCACAAGGCATTTAACAAAAAGTGCCATGACCTTAAAATTAGGAAAGTCAAATTTCAACTAGGAGATAAGGTTTTCTACTGGAACCCCACACATGTACCTCAATGAATCAAGTTCTAGACATTATGAGGACCTTATATCATTTACAAAACTTTTCCTTCTAGGGCCATGATGATCTATAAACCTGAAAGCCTAGACAAAAAGCAACTAGTCAACATACAACAAGTCAAAACTTTCCATGAGCCTAAGCCAGCTAATACAACACACACCTCATTGGATGGACAACCATGCTTAATATTTTGAATCTCTTTCTTTCAACTTAGTCATGGGGGAGATGGCCATCCATGTTAACTGTATAAGCAGCTCCTCAATTCTTCACCCTTTTTGTTTTTTTACACATGTTTTGGTTTACAACATTTTGTTTTGCATATTCTTTATTTTACATCTTCATGTTTTCATGTTATTAATCTTTTCTAATTTTTGTTTTACAACATCATTAGTACATTTGATATTTCTTGAATATTTTACACTATCTTTTATATTTTCTTTTATTTTGGTGTGATTTTTTAACTTTTTATTAATAAGCACCAAACGCAATGATAATTCATTACTTGATGGTGGTATGTACTATTTTGTTATTTAATTGTTGGTGTTTGGATTCTAGCTTTGAATTTTGTTATAGATAACAAGGACATGGTTTCTTTTTCTTGAACTAGGCAGTAAGTCCACAACATCCACCCATCCACAAACTCTATGGTTTTCCTTGTTTTGGAAATGTATAGTCTTTTTTTTTCAACTAATAAACTTTAACAAACTTATGACTTTGGTAATTTTTGAAAATGGAAAGGATTCAAAGGTTTGAACAGGTGTGACTTTAAGGGGATTCAATACTCTTTGTGCGTTTCTACTTACTTGGGTGCATGAGTGTTTTCGTGGATTTCCTACCATTCCATGTTGACCAATAAAAGGAAGTTGAATAAGTCTTTGCATGGTATGGTTCTCATCAAAAAAATGATGTGAATTGAAAGCACAACCCTTAGAAAAAATAAATAGGTTACAAGCATTGGTTATGGAGCTAGAAAGACATGTTACCCATGCTTGAAGGTCCCCTTTAACTAAGGCCCTTCCTCACTTCCTACTTCTCTTTTATTCTCTAATAAGGAACAATGGTTATTTTGTGAGAACACTCTTATGTCTCAAGGAGATGGACTAGTCTTAGAATGGTGATACGATGTCATTGAACATGGTTGGTTTTGGTCTAGACTAAGGATGGATCTTATTAAGTCATTTAACCATAAAATTCATAAGGAACTTCATGTAACCTTAATCAGGAATTCCATTCCACTCTCTCTCTCATCCATCTATGCTTTCCATGTTTTACCTCATTGCTAGTTTCATGTTCTTGTTTGATGTCCTGGTTTGATGTGTTAAAATTCTTAGGTAGTTTCTTCTAGGTTTTTGTACCTAACCTTCCATAACCATTAATCATCCATGGGGCCCATGGACTCTTTGGTTTGAAGTTATGCAAGGGCATACTAGGCTTGTGCCTACTTTGGGGAGGACCCATTTGCATATCGTTTGGTTTGATTAGTTAAGTTTTTTATCCTTAGATACTCTTACAATCAAATCCTTTTGTTTACCTCATTAATGACATCTAATTGTGCACATCTTCACAACATTTTTTAGTGAAATCTTTTATAGTTACTATTGTGAATTCTTAAACACTCTTCAAGCATTTCCTTGTGTTTGAAATTTTAAAAATTTAATGGACCACTTATTTATGATACCCTATTTATTAGACTTCTCACTAACACTACTAACGGAATCAATCCACCATAATCACAACTTAGCCTAGTGTAACCACTGACAAGACAAGGTACTTCAAAGTTGTATGTTACACATTGCACACTAATCCATGATTTTGTTATGACTATAGTGGAAAACATGGACTGAAAGTAGGACAATCTTCACCAAGGATGATGTAGCATTACCATGTGACAAGGACTCTTCATGATCGTTGAATCTTCTTCCTCACTCTTCAGCTACCAGAGGAGTGGATGTCAGTTTTGTCCAGGGTGTTCTCTTCTCTTATCATGAACATCCAATTTTCATTCAGTTGTGGGGGTATGATGAATCATGTTTTGACTAGCTCAAATACATGATGTCGAATATGCGATATCACGGGGTATATGCTGGCCTATAGATATAGTGCTTGGGCTCATGATTTTCATATAGTTTTTTATAGTTTTTGTCATAGATAGTGAAGCTCTTGTAGTTTATTTTCTCCAAGGTTAGAATATTTTCTGAGTGCTTGTAACAGGAGTCTAAGTATGTATGGATCTTTGTTTGAACACTGATGTACCTGAGCACAACAATGTGACAGGAATAAAAATGAACCATTTTGATCATCCTTGTAGCACTAAGAATAGATTAATGTTTCCTTGATGCATTTAATATTCATGCACTTTGTTTTCATGCACTTCACTTTTATGCACTTTAATAAAGTAATTAATTTCCAGTTGTTAATAAACACAAGCATGACCACCTCAAGCATACGTGTAGCACTTGGTAACCTAGAAATGCTTAACGTTTGGTAGCCTAGTAGCACTATACGTGTTCAGGATGTGTTTGGAAAGTGGGAATAAGTTCTTGTGTTAGGCTAGCTAGGCAGAAGATGAATTAGATCTTAAATTACTCTACCTTTCATTCTTATTCTAGGCAATTAAACTTATAAAATACAAAATGATAAAAATCATATACCTTAGTTGCACTTAACCATATACTTATACCTCACGAGTGGAATTGAAAAGACAATGATCATTCTAATTTGATTTCACTTCTTAGAACCAGTGTACTTAAGAACTTAAGGTATATGAAATTCAATCGAATCATGCATGAACGCTTGTGATTCATATGGTTGGGCATAGGGTTACCTCACCACTCATCAACATACATTTCATATGGCCAACCCCATTGTGTTGGGATAAAGCTAGGATGATAACAACGATGACATACTTTTCATAAATATCTTGAGTAAAGAATTCATATAAATAATCTATTAGTTCATAAAATGACACAGAGAGTGGAATTTTCAAATTTCTAGCATTGAATTTTTTTGGTGCAATAGTTTCTTACACTAGAAGAAGGGCCTCTGCCCGAGTTCTTCACCCAATCTTGTTCTACCCTATTTAAAATAGACTTTTACAGCTTAAACTTTTTTTAAAATTGATATTGAAATATTGATATAAACCAACATGGCCACCCATTCTATTGTAGCTTATCCTAGTGTATTTTGTGTAGTTGGTTTGGGTGTTGTTATGAATTTCACAATAGTTGGACTTTTTAAGGCTAGCATATCTTTTAGTGCAGCCAAAAAAAATAAAATAAATAAAACTCCTTTTGGTTTGACATCCCCCTCCCCCTTCCACTTGAAAGATCATCTATTAAATCTAGAAGAATTGTAGGAATTTCAATGAAATGGCTAAGGGATAATTTGAAGAATATTCTGAAGTTCCATGTGTTATTTTCTATTTAATCTTTTTCTGATTTTTTAGAGAACTAAGTAGTAACTTGTTAGTTTTCTTAGTCACATTAAGCATATGGAATTTATTTTGACACCATTTGATTCTCATAGACTTTTTCTTGTTTGTTGAAATCAATATTCTTAACCGTAAAAAGGAATCCATATTGCAAACAAGTTGAAAAACTTACATTCAACGAATTATAGAGTATGAAACCAAAATTAAGATTTTATTATAACCTTCATAATTGTTGCAAATTTTATTGTTGTGAAGGATACTTATTTAATATTTGTTTTTTCTTCTCAATAAAAAAGATGTTGATAAAATGAAAAAACATATTGAAGTTGAGGATTTAAAACAAAAAAAAAAACAAGATATAAAAAATTAAGTTAATGTTAACAATAAGAATGATTAATGACAATAAAGAAACTAGAAAATACAAAAGCTTTTTAAAATGTTTTTAGTTGTACTACAAGAAATACTAATTGGACAAAAAGCTCATATGACAAATCTACCCTTATCTAACAAGGATAATGTTAACGTAAAGATTAAAACTAATGTTGATAAGTAGGTTATAACTAATGGTAATGATTTTCAACATAAGGTTAACATTAAATGATGAAGTAATTATGATGGAGAATATGTGCCATCATTTTCACATGTATTTAGCTATTTCACAAATGTTGGTATCTTACCTTAGCTTTCTATGGCTACCTGAAATTCTTTTATTATTTTATGTTCAAGCATAGATATTGAAAGTGATATATATGGCTATTAATAGGTAATAGGTAGCTCAAGTGTTTAGCTCATTGTCTTCTTAAGTGAGAGGTTGCCAATTTGAGTGACACTTAAGGCAATACTATATCCCTCTATAATTATTCTAAATTATCATGTTGGCTATGTTTTGGGTTGTACTTATAGTTATTCTTTTGGGTTCCAACATCTTGCCCCCACTTCGTTGAAAGTGATGTGAACATTTCAGGGTTAGGATTATCTTTTGTACTAACACAGTAATAATTAAAAAAAGATGTTAGAACAATAATAATAATAATAATAATAAAAGGAAAGAATAATAATCAAAAAATTTTATTGTACATCAAATAATCAACATAAAAGAGAGAGTTTAAAGAAAAAGCCCAACAATTTTGGGGATGTCTTTTAGGTTTTTATCCTTACAACTAATCCTTAAAAACTTTCCTGCTCTAATTGAAAAAGGATTAGGCCTTATTGTTATTTAGAAGAACCCTCATAGGTTTTCACTTCTTACTAAAAGATTTTGTATAAAGAGAAGAAGAATACTATCTCTAAGGACCAAAAAAAAAAAAGAAAAAAGAAAAAAAAAACACATCAATAAGAAATAATAAATAAAAAACAATAGAGGTTGATAGCTTCTCTAAATCAACCTCCAAAACAAAAAGAAACTAATATTGCAGGAAACAAATTAATTGTTTGGCTTTTTCTAAAAGTTTTTTTATTTAAATTTGCAACTAAAGAATAATACTTTTAAGAATTGAATATTTAAATCATAAGAGATATCATAGTTATGTTCTTGTTATTGAAAAATAACAACAAAGCAAAGTCTCTAAATAGAATTGAGAACAAGAGATCGAACATACTTCCAAATTGTAAATAAAGTAGTTAATCACTATGCTTGATTGAAGGTACTTCAAAAGATAAAAAGGAAAAAAAGGCTAAAAATTACTCTTGGCTTTCCAAAAAACATTGACAATAAACAACTCCCAATGTACTAAAATAACTACTGCTAAAAATGACTTCAAAAATAATCATACTAGGATCCCTTTAAATGATAGTCCCAAAACTTTACATTTAACTCACCATTTCATAGTTTCACTATTTCAAGAAAATGATAAGGTCGTAAGGCCTCACCTTCACAAGCCTTCATGTGATGAGATTGGACAAAACTTGGGCAAAATGTGAAGAAAAGAAGGACACATAAAATTTTTCATGTTTCATTTTGAAAACCTTAGTTAAATTGCAAGCATCCTTTTCCTTTCCATGCAAAATCTTTTCATTTATGTTTATATCTTTACCAATAATTACAGTCATGTGACCAACTATAATTGGAGACTTCTTCAGGATCAAGACATCATTAAGATTTTGGGAATTCTCTTCCATTTTAGATGTTCTACCTATGTTCTCTAGGAGCATGTTATTTTTCTAATTCAAAAGAAACTTGGAAAATGAAAGACTAAACCCCTCACTCTAGTTGGTAAGTACCTCATATGTAAGTCTATATGTGCTTCTACTCATGTGTATTAATCTTTGTGTTGGGCCCATCCCAAGATGCTTATCACAAGCTTGAATGATTATTTTGTGACTTCATGTGGTCATCTAAATATTCTTAGAAAGGCTTCCATCGTGTTGCCTGGAATATTGTTACTCTTCCTAAGAATAAGGGTAGCTTAGGTCTTTTGAACTTTTTTAAGCAGAGGATTACCTTAGTTCCTAAGTGGTTGGTCCAGCATTTAGATCCCTGAACATTATTGGGAGTCTCCTCCAATTAAGTCTTCAACAAACATTTCCCAAAAATAAGCCCTTCTGGAAAGGAATCCATTTCATTAACTAGATCCTTTCCCCCACACTATTATTATTCCTAGATCTCATGTTTTTAAAAGCATTTGAAGGGCTTGGCAAATTCTACACTGTTATATAGATTGGACTAATGTCAAGATCAATTCTACTCTTCTCTTTAAGTTGTGTCCTTGGTGGTTACCTTGGTCGCTTGCTTCCTTTGCCATTACAAACACTAAGGTTGCTACCTCTTAGTATTGGAAGGAAGTTATTTCTCTAAGTTGTTGATGAGCAATGAGGTACCCCTATGCTCAACCATACGAATACGAGCATTATGCACGATCCGGTCGAACTCCAAGGACCAAGTGCTTATGCACCTTCACAAAATAAGGATGGGTTAGGCGATCATTGTCTTCCCAAGCTTACTTGTATGACACAATTGTATGGTTAAGTAAACTTGAGGTATATGATTTTTTATGCTTTTTATGTTTTAAGTCCTGGTGCTAAAGAGGGAAGAAGTGAATTAATTGAATAACTAATTTAAATTAACTAATCAGCTAGGTCCTAACTAGTCCTAACACCTACATCCGCTCCCACTTTTTGTACACATCTTGAACCAGTGTAACACTCCTGGGATTACCAAATGCTAATTGTTACTAGGGTACCAAGTGTTCTAGGCATGCTCGAAGTGGTCGTACTGAGTATGCTTACTTGTGAAAATTAACGAATCAATAAAAGCAACATTAATTAACTAATGAAAGCATTAAAGAATTGTGAATAGCATTAAGGGTGAAGAGATAAGCTATTCTAAATGTTGCAAGGTTTATCACAAGGTTCATCTTTATTTCTAGACACAAGGTGTGCTCAGGTACACAATGCTTGAATAAAGATCCATTCGCTTTATGACTCCTATTGTGGGCACTTAGAAATAATTCTAACTTTGAGAGGGAGAAACTGCAAGAGTTTGGGTAAGGGACTAAGAACTAACTACCAAACGAAGTGCGCCCACCTCTTATTTATAGGTAATGAGATAGGTCCCGATATCGGATGTCCAATATTGCTTGGCAAGATTCGATATCATGGATCCAATATCGTGGACGTGATATCGTGGCCTCAATATCGCGGCCCATCATACCCCCATGACTAAATGAAAACTCATCCTTGAGTTCCTTACAAAATATTGGGAAGGTATGGGATTATTGACTGAATGAAAACTGATGATGACATGGGATGATAAACTTAGAGTGCCCGAGGAAAGAATCGACAAATATATTATAGCATTGGTGTCCATGCCCATTGTGGTAAACACTGTACATAGATGACATCCAATTCTTCATTTGACAACTTGAAGAGAGAGAGAGAGAGAGAGAGAGAGAGAGAGAGAGAGAGAGAGAGAGAGAGAATGAGGCACGTTGTTGCCAATGTCAAAAATATACACATCATTGTTCATCCATAGCCACATGTCCAGCTTGTTCCTTGCGTAAATGCTCCAGTTCCAGTCCATCCTGAGTGCTCCCTCTTATCCCAATCCATTGTTTGTGTAATCGCCATTTGCACACACAACACACTCATGGATTAGCAAGGGTAGATAAAACCTAATGCAGCTAATACCTTGCCTCGATATAAAGCACATTGGCTAGGTTGTGGGTATGGCAGATACTGGGTTAGAGGTTTATGACTAATAACTACCCAAGGTGTAGGGGTAAGATCATTATGGAATGGAAAAATTTGTGATAGGACCCCCACAACTAAGAGCAAACCTCTGGTAGCAATAACAACGGATAAGAGAAATAACAATAGTGAAGCCAATAAAACAAAAGAAAAAATGGATGTCATTGATGGGGTGAATGAGAAATAGTTGATTGTAAGAAATGTTAAAGGAAACGAGCTTAATGATTGCACCAAAAGGAATGCCAGTGGGCCCTCCCTAAAGCAGGCTCATGCCTTGAATGCCCTAACAAACCTACAAACCAAAGAGTCCATGGGCTCTTAAAATGACATATGGAAACAAAGGTTAAGAACTCACCCACAAGAGTTTTATCGAAGACGAACAATGTGTCAACCAAGACATAGACTCATCATAAAACTGGCAATGAGGTGGAATGTGGAAAGCAATATGGAAAGAGAGGAGAGAATGGAATGGAATCCCAAAAATTTAGGTTGTGTAAAGTCCCATGTGTAATATGTGGTTAAGGTAACTTAATAAAATTCTATCCAAATCTAGATTCAACTATCCACATCTAGTGACCTCGCATCAACACACTTGACCAACCCATCCTCCCAAAGTAATAAGAATGCATCCCTAGAGCCACCACCATCCCAACAAAAGAAGAAGTAGGAAGTGAGAAAGGGCCTTAGTTAGAGGAAACCTTCAAGCATGGGTAACATGTCTTTCTAGTNTTTTCCATTTATTTGAATCTTTCCTTGGTTCAAAGAGTATTAAGGCACCAATTCATTAATAAGTTTTCTTAGAAAAGTGACTGTACATTTCCAAAACAAGGAAGAGCATAGAGTTGCATGGATAATTGGGTGACATGGACTCATTGCCTATTTTATCAAAAGAAACCATATCTTAGCATCAACATTGAAAGTCAAAGGTAAAAATCAAACATTAGCAATCAACACTTATTATAATACAACCCATCATCATGAGCACTTATTATGTGATGAATAAGAATAAATCAAACAAAGAAATAGTAAAAATGTTAACGATGGTGTAAAACAAAAATAAGTAAAGATGAACAATGTGTAAAACAAAGAAAACAAAGGAACTAACGGCTTAGAATGGTTATCATTGGTGGCCATCTCCCCCATGACTGAATTAGAAGGAGGAGATCTGAAATAATGAGCAAGGTTGTCTACCAACAGAGGTAGTATTAGTACTAGCTATTTTAGGCTCATGGAAGGGTTTGGTTTGCTGGATGTTGGCCAATAACTTCTTATTTGGGGTTTCAGGTTTGTAGATCATCATGGCCCCTAAAGGAAAAGTTTCATGAATGATATAAGGTTCTTCACATAGCATTTGAAATTTAGTTCGTTGTGGTACATGTGTTGGATTCCAATAAAGAACCTTATCTTCTGGTTGGTATTTGAATTTCCTAATCCTTGGGGTCATAACTTTGTTTGTTAAAGGCCTTGTGCAGTTCATTAGATGACAAGGCGGCTAGTCAATTCTCATCTAGCAAGTTAAGGTTCATTAACCATTCTTTTCGTGCTAGATTAAGGTCAAGGTTAAGGTCACATGTTGTGGATAGTGTATGGAGCTCTGCTTGAATAGGAAGCATCGAAAGTTTACCATACACTAACTCATAGGGAGAGTAGCCTATAGGGAGTTTCCATGTGGAGCGGTATGCCCAGAGAGCATCGATCAGTTTGGTGCTCCAGTCTCGCCTATACTTGCTAATGGTTCATGTCAATATTTTTGTGATCTCCTTATTGGTGACCTCGGCTTGACCATTCACTTGAGGATGATATGGTGCAATCAGTTTGTGCTCAACTCCTAAGCATTGCATTAACTTTTGAAAAGTCAAACCTATAAAATGTGTACCATTATTAGAAATAAGTGCACGAGGCACGCCAAACTTGTTTATGATTTGTTGTTGAACAAATTGTGCAGTGGTAGATGATGTACAGTCTGTAATAGTGGTTGCTTCTGCCCACTTGGTAAAATAGTCAACAACAACACCAATGTAGGCTTTTCCATTGGACATCGGTGTAATAGGCCCCATAAAATCAATTCCCCATATGTCGAAGGGTTTTAAAGGTTGAATCCATTGTTGCGGACCCTCCATTCTAGCAGTCATTCCCCCATCACGTTGGCAATGCTCACAAGATTGGATGAAATGATGAGCATCTTGGAACAATGTAGGCCAATAATATCCTGCAAGCAAGATTTTTATGGCTGTTCGTCTCCCCGCGTAATGACCCCCACAAGGGCCCTCATGAGCATCTTGAAAAACTCATAATTGATCTACATCGGGAACACACCATTGAACCAAGCCATCGGGACATACCTTATAAAGATATCCATTGATTTCCATGAAATATTTGGCTCTGTGAAGAAATTGTTGTTTCTTTTTAACGTCTAACCCTTGTGGTGTCTCTTGTGTAAGCAAATAAGTGAGAATGCTACCATACTAATTTGTATAAGTGGGTAAGTGATTTTTTATCACACCTACAAAGAGGAGTTCATTAGGGAAACTGTCAGAAATTGGATATTCATCCTCTTTATTGTCCCATCGCAATTGAGATAAGTGATCAGCAACAACATTCTCGGTGCCTTTACGATCGATCATCGTAAGATCAAACTCTTGTAAGATCATGAGCAATTATATGATGCCAGGCCTCACCATTGGTTTATTCATTAGGAACCAAATTGCACTATGATTCGTATGTACAAATATCTTATAGCCCAATACATAGTGCCTAAATTTTTCTAGTGCAAACACCACAGCCATTGACTCTTTTTCTGTTGTGGTGTAATTGAGTTGTGCACTAGCGATACTTCAACTTGCACAATGGATGTAATAGGGACATTTTTGGTCATCTAACTGTGTAAGTACAACTCCTAAGGCAAAGTTGGATGCGTTAGTCATTATGTGGAATGATTTAGAATAGTCAAGAGCTTGTAGAATAGGCATTTCTACAAGCTTCTATTTTAAGGTTTGGAAGGCTAGCTTGCATTCCTTGGTCCATTCAAAAGGTATGTCCTTCTTTGTTAGTTCTACCAAAGGTTTCGAAATCCTTGAAAAGTTCTGAATGAACCATCTATAATAGCTAGTATGTCCAAGGAATGATCGGATGTCTTTTACAGTTTTAGGTTGTCAAGTGATTCCTTGGATGACCTTAATCTTTTTAGGATCTACTTCTATCCTTGTTTGTGAAATCTTGTGCCCTAATACAATGCCTTCTTGGACCATTAAATGGCTTTTTTGCCAATTGGTCCTTAAGTTGGTTTCTACACATCATTTCAATACTTACCCTAAATAGTCCAATGCTTGTTCGAAGTCCACTCCATAGGTAGAGAAATTGTCCATAAATACCTCCATACCATTTCCTATTTGTTGCTGAAAAATACTTAGAACCAAACGTTGAAACATTGTTGGGGCATTACACAAGCCAAATGACATTTGCTTATATGCAAATGTCCCCCAAGGACTTGTGAACGTAGTCTTGGCTCGGTCTTCTAGTGCTATTTGAATTTGATTATATCCACTGTAGCAATCCAAAAAACTATAGTAGCAATGCCCTGCAATGGTATCTAAGACTTGGTCGACGAATGGCAATGGGAAGTGGTCTTTAAATGTTGCCATGTTTAGTGGCCTAAAGTCTATACACACCCTTCATTTACCTTCTTTTTTGGGCACAATGACTAACAGAATAACCCATTCACTATTAGCAATGGGATAGATGAACCCAGCTTTTAGAAGTTGTTCAATTTCTTCTTTAACCACTTGCTTAAGCTTTCGATTCAGTCACCTCTACGGTTGTCTTCGAGGTTTCATGGAGGGGTCAGTGTAAATTCTATATTGGCATATCCTAGGATCTATTCCAGTTAATTCAGAACATGACCAAGTAAGGGCTTTCAGCCATTTTTTTACCATTTTTAGTAGTCTTTCTTTTTGTTAAGGAGTGAGCTTAGCATTAATGATTACCTATTTTTCATTTTTGAGAAATGTATACTCCATACTGGTGGGCAATGGTTTTAACTCAAGGGGCTTTTTCTTGAACTCGTCAAGGATTTCCAACTTCCCCCAGTTGATATTTTCAATGTCAGGACTTGGAAGTTGGCAATGGACTTACTCTAATGTATCTATGCTATCAATGTAGGTGCAAGTCAAGCTCTCAGTTGGTTCCATGCATATAGTTGAATTGTTCTTTTGGTCAGCTATCAGCCACTGGATGCCTTCTTGTCTTATGGATACTACATACAGGCATATTTTTATGTTAGTTATTGGTGCACATTGGTTGCATGCAGGTAATGTTAAACATTGTACAAACCAGGACTTTTGCATGCAATTACACCTAGTGTCATTGTATGTGATGCATGGAACTTTCTTCTTCTCAATCTTTTTAAATGTATTTTCCTTTGATATTTCTAGGGAAAGATCATGTATTCCTAGGTGTGCATCAATTGTGCTTAGCCATGCTCTTCCCATTATGATTGGGAAGTCCCCCTTACAGTTGTTGACTTGAATCACTAGAAAATCGGCTGGATATGACCACCCATAAATAGTGGTGACAATGTCCTCCACTAGCCCTAATGGAACAATGATGGACTGGTCGGCCAACTCTAAACGTATGTTAATCTTTTTTAGTGGAGGCAGGTTCCAAGCTTCGTACATTTCTTGAGAGATTAAGTTAACACCAAAATCTGAATCCAAAAGAGCCTTGCAAGGTTCATTCCCAATGATTTGCAAATATATAATAAGACTTCTAGGATTAGAGAATTTCCTAGGAAGATGGCCAACTTTAATCCATGTGGTAATTGCATGATTCAACATGACCGTGTGTGTTAACTATGGTCTTTGGTTCGAAGGAAGCTCCAAAGAGTCGAATGGTGATGAAGCATTTGGAGAATTTGCTACTTGTGGTTGCAAGGACTTAGTTGGACTGTTGGTTCTAAAGAAAGGTCTCTTCTTTATGCAGTTGTCTAAACCAACAGTAGGTTGAGCTTTGATAGCCCTTGTAGTGTTACGTTGCTGCAGCTGGGCAAGGAGCTCACCCTGCATAGTTGGAGTAGGTGGTAATGGAGCTAAGGATGGAAAAGGTGCAGTTGGATGAGAAGGATAGTACATTTGTGAAACCTCTCCTTTAGGAGAAGGAGTACTATAGTACTCGTGGGTTTGGTAGTGAGACTGAGGAGTAACGTGACTAGTAAAGTCACATGGAGAGATTGGTTGCTGCACGTAGTATCCATATGAGTTAGGTTGATGGTAAGGGTACTATTGACGTGGTGGTGGCATTCCCCATGATTGTGGGTGTTGCCACTATTGATACTATTCATTTGGTTGTGGTGGAGTTTCACTTGGATAATATGTCAAGGGTTGGTGGAACTGTCTTGGGCTACCTTGAGGATAAGGTAACCTTCGGGGTGTTTGCCATTTGTTTAATCATGAGTTTAGTGCGTATACCCCAAACTCCTGCAGATGTGAGATTACTGGGCAACATCCCTTAGGATGGTCATATTTATATATCTTACATTCACCATCATTGTCTGTATCTGAATCCACAGCATCTTCAACGATGGTAGCTTTGCCCTTACCTTTGTTACGTGCATATTTAGTTTCTTTCTTTTTTCTCCTTTCTCGGTCATTACCTGGCTCCCTAGACCCCTCTACTATTTTGAGAATGGTTTGAAATCTATTATCTAGGGAGTCCCACATTTGGTCCACCTTTGCTAATAATTTTGATGCAAGTTTTTGAATGGGCAAAGTTTTTCTATTCATCATCTCTTCAAGTGGTGACTCTTCTTCATCCTCATAAAATCTAACTCCCTTCTTTCGGAGGGAAGGATCTTTATTGTATTCCTCTGCACTATCTCTTTTCCTTAACTCCCCTTCCTCCTTGGTAACTTGCTCCAACAATTTTTGTACTTGATGGGCTCTAAGCTCAGATAGTCTTCATTGGGCATAAGTCCCAAGGGTTCTTCGTGTTTCATGCCTAATTCCATCTACGAAATGGCATAGTTGTTCCCTCTGCGAGTAACCATGGCTAGGGAAATAATGTAATAATGCATAATATCAGCCCATGGTAGCATCCAAGGGTTTGTGTCCTCCTTGTTTCCATCCTTGGATTTGCTTTCGCAGGTTGGACACTCAAGAGTACGTTTGATACTTATCATTGAATAGTTCTAACATGGTACTCCATTGGCAAATAGATTCTGATTCTAAGGACTGGTACCAACTTTCCACTTCCTTGATCAGTGTCCGTCGAAACAACTTGAGTTTTTGCCACTCATTTTCTATGTTTTGCAAGGCACATGCATCGTGAAATGCTTGCAAATGATTTTGAGGATCAGCGTTGTATCCCCCTTCAAATTGTGGGATATTGTTCATGTCCAATCTTTTGATCCTACTATCTTTTTGGTGCCTTGTTGGGATTCTAACAGCCTCAGTTATATCTAGCATACTTCGGGTAGCGAGTAGGGGTTCATCGTGATCATGTTGTCTATGGCATCTATGATGCCTATGCTATTCCCTACTCTCCCTCCTTTCATGATGTGTTTCTCTAGAATTCCCTCATCCCCTTTCTCAACTATTTTGTCTATTATTCCTATTTTTCCTACCATTATCCTTAGGGTCTTTTCCTTTGCAATTGCATTTCAATCCTGAAGGTGAGGAGGAAGGAGATGATGAAGGTGAAGAGGAAGGAGGACCGTCACCATGATGGTGCCTACTACCTTCTCTTTAGTGGTTGTAGCCTTGATTGTGGTTACGATTAGAATGTCCATCTTTATCATGTGTTCATGTTCCTTTTTCAGACCCTTTGTGTCCGTCGGTGCCAGAATCTGGGTTATGGATAGTTGAGTAAAGATTCTGATACACAACCCCTTGACCAAAGTCAACGAGAGGAACATAATTTTTGGAAGACCTCCTAAGGCAGGTTCACCACCCTCATTTTCACTTAGGACATACAAAACATCTTGAGACCACTTCCCCTTCATAGATTTATGATGTCTCTCCTATTGTAAGTCCCTTTGACATTGTGCCTCCGTGGGTCGATACTCTCTCGAGTCGTGTTCATGCACAACATACTCTACCTGTAAGTGTTGCATACCAATTCATGTGAGAGCGCAAAGAAGCATGCTTGGGACTGAATGATCAGGAGGTAACACTATGTTACCTTCTAAATCATGCCAATGCAGTTGTTCATCCTGGTGGAGGACAAAGGTAAAGTTTGGTATATACTCATCAGGATGAAAGTATACCACACGAAACTGTTGGGGCAATGGTGGGTCATCATGTGTACTACGCCTTCGATTGTTCGTTGTGTCAGACCTAGGTGGTGAAACACTCTCGTAAGAAGAAGAAGACATGATTAATTCTTCAGTGTGCGACACTTTTCTCTTCTCTTTTCTAATAATTTTAAGATAACCAATCCTAAGGGTTCATTCCAATGATGGGAAGATTCCTAAGTTCTAATTAGCGCACAAATAACAAAGTCCCCAACAACAGCACCAATGATGAGCGGTGAGGTACCCCTACGCTCAACCATATGAATACGTGCGTTATGCGTGATTTGGTCAAAGTCCAAGGACTAAGTGCTTATGCACCTTCACAAAACCATGATGGGTTAGGCGATCGTTATCTGCCTAAGCTTACTCATATGGCATAATTGTATGGTTAAGTAAACTTGAGGTATATGATTTTTTATGCTTTTTATGTTTTATGTGCTAGTGCTAAAGAGGGAAGAAGTGAATTAATTGAATAACTAATTTAAATTAACTAATCAACTAGGTCATAACTAGTCCTAACACTAGCATCCGCTCCCACTTTCTGTACACATCCTAAACTAGTGTAACACTTTTGGGATTACCAAATGCTAATCGTTACTAGGTTACCAAGTGTTCCAGGCATGCTCGAAGTGGTCTGAGTGTGCTTACTTGTGAAAATTAACGAATCAATAAAAGCAACATTAATTAACTAATGAAAGAATTAAAGAACTATAAATAGCATTAAGGGTGAGAGATAAGCTATTCTGAATGCTGCAAGGTTTATCACAAAGTTCATCTTTATTTCCGAACACAAAGTGTGCTCAGGTACACAATGCTCGAATAAAGATTCGTTTGCTTTATGACTCCTACTGCAGGCACTCAAAAATAATTCTAACTCTGCGAGGGAGAACTTGTAAGAGTTCGGGTAAGGGACTAAGAACTAATAGCCAAACCAAGTGCGCCCGCCTCTTATTTATAGGCAATGAGACAGGTCCCAATATCGGATGTTCGATATCGCTTGGTAGGATCCGATATCGCGGCTCATCAGTTGTCTTCGACTTGCTAATCAATAGATTTTTGGGGTTGAGTTTAATAATTTGTATGGGGAGTCTAAAGTAATGCACCATTGCCTAGCTCGGGTTTCTCTCTTCATTCATTGCCATTTGCAGCTAGACATTTCGGTGCAAAGCACTTTCATGGCCTTCAATGGATTAATGGAACGAAACTTCTACCTTACAAGCCGCAAGCCTTTTGCGTGACTCATAAAGTATCATTTAACAATGTAATAAGTCTTGGCACAAACAAGAGTTAGAACAATTCTGGATCCCCCTTTTCTAACATATTTGGAAACTACCGACCCTCCCTAATATGAAGTAGTTCCTCTAATGTCTCCTCCACCAAGGTTTACCTATTGGCAAACATCTCTAATATCTCAAGATTCATAGTCCCAATTGCCCTCTTTGTGGGTGTAAAGAGGACTTTGTTAATGTGTTTTGGCATTACCCCTTCGCACAACATGTGTGGACGTGGGCTTTCAAAGTAATTCCATCGTGCAAGCTATCTCAAGATGATGTTATATTTGGACTTTTGGCCACCACTTCTGCTAATTTTAAATTTTTGTGGAAAGTTATTAGGCCTATTATTCTATATTATATTTGAAAGCATAGATGTAATGTATCTTTCAAAAGATTGACTATTCTAGTAACTGTCATCTCACAACGATGGAGAAATTGCAGATCTTCTACTTCATTTACTTCCAACTCAAATCTTAAGCATCAAAGTTCAAAATAGATATTTATCAGTTGATTCATCTCTTATAACCTTGGGAAAGACTCCTGCATTCAAGCAACCCTCTTCAACAGGAATCTCTGCATATTTCTGTGACTCTTTTGTAATAAACTAGTTGATTTTGGTGGATGGTAGTTCCCTAGTTGAGGTTTTTTCTTTTCGCTAACGGTTATTTATGAGGACATTTCTCAGAGTTTCATATTGTTTGTCCCTTAATAAGATTTATGTATTTGATACTCTTTTACTATTAATAAAACTTCTTTCCAAGGTCCCGCATTTGAAAACGTAGCACCATGGACATCCTCCGGAATATCCAATATTCTCTTGGCATCGGGATGTTTATTTGAGCAAACAAAGCCTAAAAGATCACAAAGGATTTAGAAGTTCTGTGTCTTTTAGCCACAATATTACTAGTAGTTAATATTCTATTCCAATTTCAGCCATTGTCAGGCCACAAATCGATTGGGAACAGTAAATCTCTAGCTGCACTGTACCTGGACGCTTTACCTGCCCATTCGCAGAAGCTCAAGAAGCCACTCATGCCTGTCATGGTTGCTGCAACACTGCAACCAACAATTTAGCAGAAACAATCATTAAGCAATGGATACTGCCAAATCCATCCATGATAAGTACAGTCTAGAGGAAAGCAGCGTTGCAGAGCAGAAAACAGTAGAGGGAAAACCATTTCCTGCAGTGGCGGTTCCGAGCTCAAATCAGTTAACCAGCATCGATGATGCAGTGCTGTGCATAGCCCACAACAAGCCATGGCTGGAAAACCTTGTGTATTCCCGTGGAGCATTGCTGCTCAGAAACTTACCCATCAAAACCGCCCATGATTTCAACGCCATTGTTGAATCCTTTGGCTACGCAGAGCTGCCATATGTGGGAGGCGCTGCTCCCAGAAGCAATGTTGTGGGCAGGGTTTTTACTGCCAACGAATCCCCACCAGACCAGAAGATCCCGTTTCATCATGAGATGGCTCAGGTTCCTGAATTTCCTTCGAAATTGTTCTTCTTCTGCGAGGTTGAGCCTGCCCAGGGTGGAGAAACCCCCATTGTTGCCAGCCATGTCGTGTACCAGAGGATGCTTCAGCTGTTTCCCGAGTTTGTGAAATCTCTGGAGGACAAGGGTTTGCTTTATATCAGGGTTTTGGGGGAGAATGATGACCCTTCTTCTCCCATTGGACGTGGCTGGCACTCTACGTTTCTGACCAAGGATAAGCAGGAGGCTGAGGAAAGGTATGCTTTGCAGATGTGTTTAATTTTGTTTGTTTCTTACCGACGATTTTTTTTTGTTTTTCACCTTCTTTTTTGGGATTTAATTTTTATTATTAGTTTTATATACCAATTTTTTGTTGTAATGATATTTGTTGTATTGTTGAAAGTGTTTCACACTGCTTAATTATGCAAAATCATGATGTTGTATGCCGTGATGAATTGCTTGAAGATACAAAGGTTTGAGGAGTCTGTTGGTGCACGAATTGCAGATAGGTTTAAGGGAACAGTAGTATTTTAATTTTGTATGGGAATTGGATCTGATTTATGAATTGTTCTGATGGATTTTTTAGTAATACAACTTTGCTAGTCTCATTATTACGAGGGAGGATCAAGACTGTTGCTTTATGTGCCGACCTGTTTCATAACATTGAGTATCTTAATATTATTTGTATCCACCACCTTTCTAATATATTTGTAGGTGTTTTCTTAATGATAATGTCACTTGCGGTTCCTCTGTCAACGTGCATTGAACTGAACATCACAAATTTTGTAAACAAAATCTACAGGGCATTTACTAAGAAACATTATTCTTTTTTCTAAATCCTTTTCTAATCTTTGCTGAATCTCTTTTACATGTTTTATATTTTTGAAGAAAAATCCTAAAATTAGATTCACTTCATACTTGATACAAAATATTTGTTAATGACAGTATTGACAACTCTCTTTTTAACTTTTGACAAGATGCCACTCAACCTGACCAAATCATCCACATGTTCGGGCAAAACCAGGTTTTGTCAAGGAGCCAATTGGCATTGCTTCCAAATTTGCTGGCCAAGTAGGCAGTGCAGCCTTGTATGATTTTTGCTTTCACTCTTCATTCTAGACAAGAAAGATATCCAGGACATTCATTCCTCAGTGGATTAGAAAATCCCTGGTTAGGATCTTGCCTTTGAGACCACTCTTTGAAAAAGATATAGATCCATGCGCTGCACTCTTCTTTTCTTAAAATCACAACATACCTAATGTTTATGCATAGTAGAATAGACCTTTACAGTAAAATTAACACTCGTAGATTTTGACTCACGGTGCTTCATAACCCAAAGTCGAATTTATTCATGCACAGTACAGATCCATTAGTAAATATTGGAATATTATAAAAGGGTAATCAGACAACCATTTCATTATCTAGATCCAGGGCTCATCCCCGGTAGATCCCCTGTAGAAATGTGTCAGGTAATTTTCAGTGCTTAGAATTATCAAATGCAGAATGTTGGCAAAATTATGATCTTTTCAACTGCTGATTTTGGCTATTAAATTGATTAAACATGGGTCGAATGTCGCATACAGCTTCATTTCAGCTTATTTCAAGAGTGTAGTGCCAAGTAAATAAGCATAATTATAGGCTTAGGACATCACGAATTTTTATGTTAAAGCTTGGTAAAGGCTGTTAACAGAAAAGTAGGGTACCTTGCATGTATGTAAATACTGAACCTTACATTTCTATAAATTCTGCTCCATTTTTCATACAGCTAGTGTTGGTACTGATTTCTCGGATACTGATGCTGGAGTGAGCACATTTTTGCACTTCAATTAAACTTTCACTTGATTATGTGGTTAGAAGTTAATTACCAAATATCTTTTGTGTTAAATTAGCTTGCACGTTGGAGGGGAAAAACTTGTTCACGTTTATGAACATAAACTTATGCATATGTCTTTCGGTAATGTTCCATTAATCTTTTTGTTACTATAAATTCTGACCATGCTCATCACAATCGTATGTTTTGGACCTATGCAAGCCTATGCTTGTTCTCATGCTCTTGAACACAGTGAACATTTTACAAAAGGCATAACAGAATCTTTTATCAGTGTTTATTAGCATGAAGAATTATTTATTAATTTATTGGTTTCCTTCTAACGGACATTCATTAGAATATCATTAAATGTTCAAATTAAGAAGCATTTGCTAAATATTTTGGCTTTATCTAAGGTTAGTATAGTTATTCATGCTACTAGACTTTGATTTATGCCAATGGAACCAAAATTGCTTTCAAACTGCGAATCAGGGCAGCAAGACTTAGCATGAAGCTAGAATGGCTGGAAGATGGTTGTGTGAAAACAACTATGGGCCCAATTCCAGCGATAAAATATGACCAGTCAAGGGATAGGAAGATATGGTTTAATAGCATGGTTGCTGCTTATACTGGCTGGCAGGATTCTCGCAATGATTCAGAGAAAGCAGTGACATTTGGAGATGGATCACCATTACCAAGGGATGCAGTTCTTAAATGCCTTCAGATCCTAGAAGAGGAATCAGTAGCCATTCCTTGGCATAAAGGCGATGTCTTATTAATAGATAATCTGGCTGTTTTGCATTCTCGGAGATCCTTTGAGCCTCCAAGGCGGATATTGGCATCACTTTGTAAGTAGATAGGTTGGTAATTTTCAAAGCAGAATATCTCATAGCTAGAGTTATTACCAAGCTAGACATAAACCCAATCTGTGTTATTTCTCCAAATATGTAGATTTGTAGACATTGAAAAATGTTATTTAGCTTACAGCTTGATAAAAATTTATTAGAGACGGATTCTATTTTAATATTTCCCTGTATTCAGATGTAAACGTACAATTCTGTAAAGATAAGTTATGCCACCAAATAAATATGAGACAGATGGTGTTGCAGATAAATTTTTAGCATTGAATATGCCGGATGAAGATTGATAAATTTTCCCCCTTTCTTATTGGAACTAACTCTAGGGTATCACGAATTATCCCATTGTCTTGGAATACTATTAAGTATGTGTATTTGTAATGAACATGAGCAATGCTTAGAATCGAGAAACTTGGCTGCTATAGTTAGTGTTTCACGACATTTTTGCGCAGTCTGCAGTACACAGGATATGGAAGGCAGTGCTGTTAAATGAACTTTAGGTTAAATCTTCATTTTGTTAGTTCTTATGGAATCTGTCAGATCAAATTGTTTCACAGCTTTTCCCTTTTGTAATTGCTATCCTGACCAGAGAAATACAAGGTGACATCCTTTTGTGTATGCTGTTTGTAGAAAGTATTGTTTAGATAAATAAATTTAAGGAAACCGACAGTTTAAGGATCCGGTAAAGTAAAATAGAATGCAGTTAGTTTAGTTATAGCGGAATAGCAAATAATGAAGTTAGAAAAATCCAAAATTGAATACTAAGTTAATAATATAGATACTTGGGATTACTCGGGATATTTTAGAAATGATGGGTAGGATTAATAATAGGGACTACCACTAGTGATGATAAGGTGTATGTTTTTATAGTTGAAAGACATGGGTTCAAGTCTGGGTGCAACCACTCAAAAGAAATGAGAGTGGTGGGATGAGCATTGGAAATGTTTATAGATGTAGAGACTTCAATGCAAGGATTAACTTTAAACAAATTGATATTAACTAATAGAATGGTTAGAGATGCAAAACTATGGTCAAATTATCATTGAAGTTATCATTGAAACATTTGTAAGGAGGCAAAGACCTTGATCTTATTGTTTTAAATGGAATTCAAAGTTTTCTTCAAGCTCAAATTTTATTACTTTTGAAAAAAAAAGGAAGATATTCTTGTATAGATTTATTATTATGGTTAAAATCATTGAGTTTCGGGGTTGTGACATATTAAGTCTCTAAAAAACCAATGGAAGGTACTATATGGAAAATATGAGAAAATAAGATGAATTACTCTTGAAAAGAGAAGCTTTTTAACAAGCCTTGAGTTACAAAATTTTTTGAAAATACAAAAATTGAAGTGATTTAAAAGTTTGGTCACAATGGTTCACTAGTAAAATTGCAAGTTGCAATGGGGTTTGTGGGAGAGGCTATGAGCTAACATGAGACCCACATTGACCTACAATGACTTGCAAAATCATAAATGGACATAGTGGTGTATAAAAACAAAAAATAAAAAGGTAATTTTTGTAAATATGGTTTAAAAGATAAAGTAAGATTAACCACATTTTAAAAACTTTTCAGGAAATAAAGTTTCTCTAAGCCATAATATTCCCTTTATAAAGATTAAAGTGTTCTACAAAGTTCTATTTCACCTAATTTTATGAATCTAAACTTAGATATATGGAGCAACATAAAATTATGAAATATTTACATATGATGAAGTAATAAATAAAATTTTAAAATTAGCTTCTAGAATTATAGGTAGGTTTATTCCATATGTTGGAGAAGTAATTTGGAAAGAGACTTGAGAATGTTTAATGAGGGGCTTTAAACTAGTTTAAATAGATGCTCAACAAACCCTATTTAAATATATATAAATTGATCATGATTAGTAACTTAACACTTCTATAATTTAAAAATATTTATAAGAAATGCTATCTCAACTACAAAATTTATGTAGCCATATAGATATGAAGATGAATGTTGATAAAACAAAAGTGTTAATTTATAAAGCTAGTAAGAGAAGTTGTGACTTTCAAGTAAATAAGAGAAGCTAGTAAGAGATTTTTGATAAATATAGATATTTTTGAGTTAAATGCTCTCAAAATTATAGGTGGAAGCATTGTATATCACAAGAAGTTGCAAATGGCTATAAGGCTTTATATACAATGAAAAACATAATACACATTGTCTAAGCACTACATCACTCTTTTTACCACTTAAAGGAGACTTTCTTGACTTAACAAAGGAAGAACATGTGCAATATCTCTAGTAGGATAACTAATTAAACTTCAACACGGGTAAGTACAACAAACAACATTAAGGACAACATCAATAGGTTTCAATAATCCATACTCAATGGTGCTTTTTTCCTGAACCACTCATGATCTATTATAGAGATCAAGAAAAAACCCATACTAAAACCTTAATAATCTAGGTTGTCTACATATTCACATTTATCAAAACATGGTTTTTCAAGGAAGGAATGAAGAGAAGGAAGGCAACTAGGCAAAGCCTTAATATTCCTTGGAACCTCTAAGCTAGTGAGGTTTTCCAAACATTAGAACATCACAAAAGAAAAACCCAAGTGTTCCATGCTTTGTGACCCATGGAAAGGAAATGGGAGAACCACCAATCCGAAGCCTTAAATATATAGTTAGTTAGTTGCTTCCATTATGCAATGTGCTCAAACTTAAACCTTACAATTGATATATAGTTAACACTAGACATGCTAATCATTAGGCTAAAGGTTTGAAATTTAATATCTAATCAAATAAGCGTTAAAGAGTTACAAGAAATGTTGCATATATTAATTAAAATGTATGGTTATTTAATGTCAACAAAATAAAGATCATGGTTCATGGAATATAAAATGATAAATACTAGTTTATTGTAGAATATACTAAAATTGACATATTATACTATTATAATGTTTAATTTTGGGATGTGATAAATAATACACTTGGAATCACTATGTAGCTTATAAATTATAAGAGGTATGAAGGCTTTATATAGAAGTACAAGCCATTATCAAAAGGAATTAATTTAACAAAGAGGTGTTAACTTAGTGATATGGTTTTGGGCCTACTAATCCCAAATCATAAGTTCAATTCTACTTGGTAGCATTGAGCTATAGACTTCTATAAACTTTGGGGTATATCTATGTGATAAATCCAAATTTTGTTGTATTACAACATCGTAGCAATAATGTTGTATCAATGATGTCGTTGATACGATGTTGTTTCTCATGCTATGTCATCGTTGATATGATGTCTCAGGATGTGTGCACCCCTATAAATACAACACTTGGACACACAATCCAACAACTTTTCAGTCCCATAATAATAGAACTCTTACAATTTGATTTCTTAGATTTAGACTTAGCAATAGAAGAGTGAATGCTTGTAGTGTGGTGTTATATTTGAACGGTGTCTTTAGTTGAGCAAGTTGTGCTTGGCCATAAGTTGTGACGGTAATAAAAGACTAAGACTATTTCCCATCATTGCAACATTTCTTTAGTTTATTGTTTTACTTAGCATAATTTTTACTATTTCACTAGCTTAATACTTTATTTTTCAAGCACTTTATTTTTTACTTGCATGTTATTAAAGTGGAATGAGTTCGACTAATTTCAAGTGCTTAAGTGTAATCGTTTAGCTATCCCAGTAGTGGTTTCACTTGATTCACTTAGTAGTGAACTAACTTGGCAACCCAGTAATGATTACATGATCTTAAGGTGTGTATGGTGAATCAAGAACGAATACTCATCATTGTAGGCTAAAATGTATTTATGTTTCCATTGTTATTTAGATTTAGCATTTAATTCTACTTTGATTATGTCTACACTTAGGAGCATAACTGGCCCTACAACATCATTTAACATACACCTCATTGTAAGCTAAACCATACACTTAGGCTTCACTAGCTTAAAGTGAGAAGATAGTGATCATGAGCTTAACTCAATTACTAGCATATCAACATTGTCCATCCATGGATTATGATCAGGTCAAGCATGAACACTCGTGACTTGTATGATTGAGTGTTGAATGCTTCACTTCTTATCATTGGCGTTGTTACTAGGGATGTGTTAATATGTGCTAAGTAATTAATTTTACAAAGTTCATTATAGCAAGAACCAAAAGTAAATCTTCCTAATCTTTAAATAACTCTTGAAATACCACCAAATTTTCATGTTGTGACTTTTGTAACCCCATCCCATGAAACTTAAGGCTAAACTTCATTGTAAATGTGAAGATTGTAACCCACGAAGGACAATCTCACATATTGACCATTGGGGCTGAAAAATGCCTCATAAGTGGCCAAAGAGTCACCTAGTGACTATATTTGGGCTTGGGGTGGGGGGGTGGGGGCGGGGGCGAGTTAGTGAAAAGACACCAAAAGATCAACGCTGGATTTGGAAATTTATAGCAACTACTATAAAATTTTCAAAATTCAAACACCTCTCACTCACATGCCAGGTTTTGAGAGCGGAGGACAAGCAAAGGTGGATGGATTGCAACATTGATTGCAAGGCAAATTTGAAAGTTTTGGTTGCAAAATGGAGGTTACAACTTCAATATGTCAATGTTGGCTAGCATGAAACAAATTTTTGGCATAGTGTTCAAGCAAAAGCCCTCCTTCTAGTACTAGAAAACTATTGCAACTGGAAAATTTAATCACTGAAAAATCAAAAGTCCCAGTGCAACAACCTCAACCCAGAATCCCCAAGGCTTTCAAAAAATTGGAATTCAAGGTGCCTTGGATAGTCCAAATCACCCAAGGACTTATGAAATGTGAAGTAGATAATGTAAAGAAAAATGCAGATCTAGAGACTAGGAAGTGAATACAAATTGCACACAAATTGAAACTTTAAAACTTTATTGAAAAAGAATAAAGAATGAGTTCAAAGATTGTGTACAAATATTACCCATGGAATAGCAAAGGGGGTTTACTTTGATGAGAGTTCAAGATTCATTAGAGCCCATGCAATCACCTCCATGATCTGGGTGTCCTACCACTCTCGATGCTATCAAACCTCTTTTGTTGCTACTCTAGAGCTACAACCTTGGTCACTGTTGGAGGGATTGAGAAATGTGAAAATTTTGGCTATCAAAATGCTCCATGCTAAAAGTTGGGGTTCCTAGGAGTGTAGCTTAAAAACCAAAAAAAAGCCACAAATCTCAGGAGGGTAACAAAAGGGGTAACAAAGGGAGTAACAAGGCTACAAGGGTTCCACATTGGGAGGCTCCAAAAAGCTACGTTTCTGCAAGGTTGCAAGAGCTCTTGGAAGTCAAAAATGCTATATTGCTCAAAATGCAAAGGTGTGGAACCTAAGAATGGTGTTGAGGTTTTGGTGTAGTTAGGAAGCTGTAGTGTTGGTGAAGTTTGGAAATTTCTTTTCAACTTTTCATTTTTGGCAAAGGGATGTACCTCCCTTAACCTTTACTTACTATTTATAGTAAATAGTCTATTTTCAGTTAATTTTACTTCTCTTAGCCATTTTTCAATTCCACTTGCTAGAATTTACATTTTTATTTAACATTTTATAACCTTGTTAGCCTACTTTTGTTTAGCATTTTTCCATCATGTCATTTGGCAAATCAACCATCTTGCCATTTAACTTTACTGATGATATGTCAAAATAGTAAGTCATGAGGGTCTATGTCCCCAAAGACCCTATGGTGGTTGAGTGCTAGTAATCCTTGAGGCTCAGGGGGAAAATTCCTAGATTTTTGGTGATAAATGAAGATCACTACAACTACATTTATGCCAAAATCTAGGTGGGCATGCTAATTCCTTGTATGGAAGCAGAAATCAAAAGGGAGTATGATGAACTCATACATTGAAATGGGAAGGAGTATATTCTTTCCCTGTATGATCAGATATCCCTTACTAATACTTATGCTTGCATCCTATCTTAGTTAATCAAGATGGATGGAGAAGATGAAATGGTTAGCTCTGCTGGACACATGGAGGAAGAGGAGGATGAATTTAAGGAAGAATCCAAGCTTGAAAACATCCTAGATGGGTTTTTTCAACAAAAAACCCCCAAGGCCACAATGCCTTCCTCTATCCCCTTTGTCTCCTCCATGGGCTAGGTGCCATAGTCCTCTACCCCTCTTTATCCCACCATGTTTAGGCCCATATTGGTCATAGTCACACACCAAACCTAATTGATGTCATGACCAACAATGTATAGCCTTTCTATGCCTTTCATCACATAGCCTTGATTTGTGTGGCCATCAACGATGGTTGTCACCACCACAAACTCACTAACCATTCATGTGGGGTCCACCATAGATCCTAGGCAACTCATGGGTCACATACCCTCTTTGTTCTATTTGTGCCCTAGATATTGACATTGACATCTTTTTTTTTGTTTGGTCTACCTACTATACCCATAACACAACCTCTCCCCTTTATGCAACAACCAATAGTGAGGCCACAAGCCTTCCAATAGATGCCACAACCATTTGTACAAACCCCTAAGCTAACAAGGGCACCATAGGTTTAGATTAGGTCTTTCAAATGATCCAAGATCTGGCAGAGGAGTTAAAGAGGCTTAAAGTGTGTGAGAGGTAGCAGGGTTGTTGGTAGCCTACTACCTCCCCCATGTTTCGGGGGCAGTGGGGGCACAAGGGGTCCTCCGCTCCTTGTGTCTTCAGAACCATACTGGCATGGCAGTTCCATGCATTAGTAAGAGGAGGCTACGACCTACCTCATTACCCCACTCAGTAGGACCTTGCCTGGGGGGGTTGCGTAGTTCAACTCTACGTTGGGGTGTTTTTACTGGGTGTGTCATGGGACGTGCTATGGGATGTTGCTGTTGGCGACCGTTTGGGACGCGACCGCCAACGAGTGTCCTCGAACAGGATTTAGGTGCCTGCTGGTCTCTGGCAACACCAAGGCCCAGATACCTCCAAATAAACTCAGTAGTTAATGTGAGTATGTGTGTGTGCTGTTGCGGCGTGTGGTTGTGTAAAATGTAACAATTGCGTTGTGTGTGAACTACAAATGACTTACTTTAAAGAGATTCAGCCAACTTTGCCAAGTACTGTGAGTTCTTGAAAATTTCCTATTTTGTTCAACTGCCTAGTCTACGCGGTCCTTATAATACCTACTTGTAACAAATAAAATTTTGCAAAAACATTTGAGCACAACTCCGCAATCTACTCCTAATTTTCCCCAGAGAAAGAGATAGTTCCACAAGAAAACTAGAAATAGAGCAAGATTCGATGGAAATAAGCAGAAAAGAAAAGAAAGCAGATTTGTGTAGACCTCAAATATTTAAACAAGGTAAAATGACACGAGTAAACACTTCGCAATAAAGCTATCCCAAATTCAATATCTACGAATTGTTCAAACTTCCAAGGCTCAAACAAGCAATATCTTCAAGACAATCCTATTATGCTACCAAAAATTGCTGCGTAAACTACCACGTACGAGACTCCATTTTGACTAGATAATAGATGTCAACGATTGCATTCAAACAGAACCTTTAAAAGACTTGACAATTTCTGATTGAAATACCACGAGAATTCACTTTAAAGATAAAAAGAAGCTATTCTGGTCCCATCAAAATACCAAAGATTTTCTGAACCCTCTCGACTACTGAATTGTTCAACGGCGTGACTACAAACAGAGGCTCTCTTACAACAATCCCAATAGCAGTTCCCACACGTTGCACAATAACGAAATTTACTACTAAAATGCTCTTAAGGCTTTTAAACACAAGCGCTTCTATGGCAAAATTTTAATAGAAATTTCTATCGGGCAACAAGAACAATAAGAGCAATCTAAAAATCCCAAAATTACTTGCCAAGGATGATACTATCTAAACCACTAGCTAAGCAATTTAAACAAAACAAAAAATGAAATGCATAACTCACAGGACCATGACAAAGAGGCTGAAATCTTTATTCTAGCAAGCCATCTTGCAAACAATCTTCTTTACAAATCTTCCAAGTGTGATGATGATGCTCCTTCTTGATGTGTGATGATCTTTCCTCCTTGACCCTTGAAGCCTATTTATAGGATTCCAAGGTAGGTAGGGAAGTTACATTTTCAAAAATATCTTAAAAATATCTCACCTAACTTCTCTCCCAAGTAACTTGGCCAACCAATTAGGAGATTACTTGGCCAACAAGTTAGGAGGTTACTTGCCCAACAAGTTAGGTAAGTTACAACAACTTTGGGTGGTTTCAACCACAAAAGAGATAAAAATGCTGCATCTGACACGTGTCCCATGTAGTTGCCAAGTGTCTTCATGCAGTTGCCAAGTGTCTTCATGTAGTTGCCAAGTGTCTTCATGTAGTTGCCAAGTGTCTTCATGCAGTTGCCAAGTGTCTTCATGTAGTTGCCAAGTGTCTTCATGCAGTTGCCAAGTGTCTTCATGTAGTTGCCAAGTGTCTTCATGCAGTTGCCAAGTGTCTTCATGTAGTTGCCAAGTGTCTTCATGCAGTTGCCAAGTGTCTTCATGTAGTTGCCAAGTGTCTTCATGTAGTTGCCAAGTGTCTTCATGCAGTTGCCAAGTGTCTTCATGTAGTTGCCAAGTGTCTTCATGCAGTTGCCAAGTGTCTTCATTCATTTGCCAAGTGTCTTCATTTAGTTGCCAAGTGTTCACCATGGAGAGAAACAAGTTGCAGTTGACACGTGTCCCATTTAGTTGACAAGTGGCCATTGTGGAGATAAAGAGGTTGTAGTTGACAAGTGGCCTTTGTGGTGGTTATAACCACCATTTCAATTGACAAGTGTTCAATTCTCATAGGACTTTGAACAATTGTTGCATAAATTCCCTTTTTAAATCAATATTATATTTTATTGTTATTTATATCATAGTAGTAAAGATAATAACCATGGATTTGATGCATGGGTTGATATATAAATATATGTATGCGTATACAACCGAATGCATAAGTGGAGTTGTACTCTCACATTTTAATTTGTGGCACCTCGAATGTAATCCCAGTTATATCAAGGCCGATTCCATATTCATCTTCTCTGCACTTTATTACAGAAAAAGTAACTAGAGCTACTCTATCATAAGCTAGAGAGATATCTACAATTGATACACCATTTTCTTTTGACTCTAGATAAACCCTCATGCCAACATTCCCAATTGCAATGTCATTATCCCTTGATTTTCAAAACATTCAATTCAGCAACATTTTCATTTCTATTCCAACTTCATGGTTAATTAACTGTTGCAGAATTCTTTACAAGAAAGACCATAATCCTCCTTGAACAGTTTCAGTTCATTAGGATTCTGTACCTCACCATTTGCAAATAAGTCCACCTGTTCCATGAAATGGTAAAAATGTGAGAACAGTTGCAAGCACTCTTTGGAGCGCGACACCAACTACCAGCACGCGGTGATGAATCTGGAGGGTTCAACTGGTAGTCCCCGTGGTGTCCATGTGAGTGGAGCAAGGGAGTGCTATCTAGGTTGTTAGCATATCGCGAATATTGTTTATGAAACACTGCTCAGGAGACATGCTAACGTTAACACATTATTTGTTGGCATGTGTTTCAGGCTTGTTGATTGCTGAGGCGTATTCCTCTTGAGTTTTGTCCTGATTCAGAATCTGCTTGGGAAACTCTTGGGGTGCTGAACAATGTGCTCAGGGATAATGTTGTTACAAATGGTATCAGAGCCTCACAGTTTTAATTGTTGTTAAAAATTTCTCACTAAGTGGGTATCAGGGTTTGTGGTTTGTGAGGTTTCCATTTTCACCATTCTCAACTTCTGCTAGCCACTCCCTTGGAGGGTGGCCTTGTGCTAGAGCTCCCTTTAGTAAACATCGAGCCGGGCGGACCGAGTGACATGGTTGATGTTCAAAAAAATCTAGAAATTGAGGTCGAAATAGAACTTGGTCAAGATGAGACTAAGTTTCAAATGTTATGGGATCATGTCAAGGCAATTGATGAGGCCTTAGCCCATCCTGGTCCAGAGAACGTGGACGTGATCCATCACAGTTTGAAAGATGTTGACTTGCCACAAGAAAAGATGGATCTTCGCTCCAAGGATAGGGTGAAATTGGTAGAGGCTAAGGTTTCAATCTTGGAAGGTTGACTGGATCGCATGTTCAACCTCTACAAGGATCTATTTGTATCCTTGGAAGAGGCACAAACAAAAGCATCCTTGGTTGAGGACTTAGTTGGTTGGGTGAAAGTTCTAGAGGATGCCCTAGTGGGGGTAAATCAGGAACTATCTGATTTGAAAATTGAAAATGCCATCCTAAAATCATCCTTAGCAGGATGCTTGGTGGATGAGCCAGTAGCGACGACCGTATCAAAGCTAGAGAACCGAGTTCTTATGATGGTGAGAGAAATGATGCTAAAATCGATGCCTTCCTTCATAATGCGGAGATGTACCTAAATACCAGGGGTGTTCCTGCAACCCAAAAGGTATCCATAGCATCACAATTTCTCATAGGAAGTTTTAAGCTATGATGGCTTAGTCTCCTCCGTGCCCAAGAAAAGGGCACCATGATAGAAAAGATCGAGACATGGGATAGCTTCAAGGCTGCATTGATCAAACAGTTCCATCCTGGGAACTCTAAATGGATCACTAGAACCAAGCTAGAGACCCTAAAACATTTGGGGAAGCTTGAGGATTATATCAATAGCTTCCAAGAACTCATGTTGCTGATTCTTGATATGGGAGATCAGGATCGTTTCTTCAAATTCGTAAATGGGCTACAACCATGGGTGTAGATGGAATTGCATCGAAGAGGCATTGACTCCCTCACAGAGGCTATTGCAGCTGCTGGCACTTTTCTGGACTTCAAGGCAACAAATCCAGATAAGGGCAAGCCTGGGAAGGGTAAGCATGGCACACCCTCCCACTCTCAGAGAACAAATATAGGATCCATAAAAGGTGGAAATACCTTCAAATCAATTTAGCAAGACAATCGCCCGATGGGTGGTCCTCTAGGCAACCAAGGCTCCCAACAAAAACATAAAGATACAGGGAGTAAGTGGTAACTTGGGGCCAAGAAGAAGCAGTTTACAGGAGGCGCCTTTAAGGGGCCAATTCAATGCTTCTTGTGTTGTGGAAATCACTTGGCAAGAAATTGTCCCCTAAGTTCAGGAAGGACTGAGAATAGGCAGGGGCCAACTCCTGGGAAACAATTGATGGCACTCGATTATCGTCTTGATCCATGCCTACAAATTACTGATGGAAGCACATCAGGGGAACAATAGAGGCTAGCGGTGATGATGGAGTTATCAGACATGGTTACACAGAGGTTAGGAGCTGGAAACTCCTAGAATCCAAATCCTGATACTCTACATCAAGTTTAATTGGCCCTAATCACTGTGAGCATGAGTCAGCTGAGTGCCCTAATTGATAATGGGGCTAGTCACAATTACATGGTTCCAGCCATGGTGAAAAACCTGCAGCTAAAGATGGAACCTATCCAAGCATCCTGCAAGTTGGCCAAGTTTAGGCCCCTTCAGTGCATCGGGGGGTATCGTGGTGTCCCTGTTCAAGTAGGCTCATGGCAAGGAGTGCTAGATTTTTCAATTCTAGACATGGACTCCTTTCAGGTCATTTTGGGGCAAGAATTTTTATGCAAGGGCAAAGTTTTCACAGCCTCACATCTGGACTTGATTTTTATTTCACATGAAAGCTCCCCATGCATCATTCAAACTCATGGAGCACAGATGGGAAAGGATGAGGATGCTAGCCCCCAGATTGTATCACCAATGGTGATGAAACGCTTGGCAAGGGACCCTACCAGGAAATTTCTGCTAGCTATGCAAATGGGTGATCCTTTTGAGGCTTGTGGATCCCAAGCTATTGTTGACCCATGCATAGCATAGGTGCTCGATAAGTTTAAAGATGTGATGCCACCTGAATTGCCTGGTAGTTTTCCACATCGAAGAGCAGTGGATCACAAAATTGAATTGTAGCCTGGCACTGATCCTCCTATCCAAAGGCCATACCGGTTAATAGGACCAGAATTGGGAAAACTGAAAAAGCAGCTTGAAGGTTTAATGTCCAAGGGATACATTCATCCCTCAAAATCCCCTTATGGGGCACCGGTGTTGTTTGTTACCAAGGAGGATGGAACGCTACAGCTTTGCTGTGATTATAAACTGCTGAATAAACACACGATCAAGAACAAGTATCCAGTACTGCTCATTTATGAATTATTTGATCAATTGGTAGGGGCTCAATATTTTACCCAGTTAGACCTTAGACAAGGATACTATCAGAATCAAATTGTAGAAGGGGACGAAGCAAAAACTGCATGTGTAATGCGGTATGGATCGTATGAATGGACTGTAATGCCTTTCAGGCTCTACAATGCACTGGCTACATTTTGTACATTGATGAATGAGATATTTCGACCCTTCCTAGATAAATTTGTGGTCGTTTATCTTGATGACATCCTAATATATAGCTAGACAATGGAGGAACATGCCCTCCACCTACAAATGGTCCTTGAAAAGCTACGAGAAAATCGGCTGTACGTTAAGAAAGAAAAATGTGAATTCTGCTGCTTGGAGTTAAAATTTTTGGGGCATCTCATGGGGTATGGAAAAGTAAAGCCAAATATGAAGAAGGTAGAGGTTGTGCACCAATGGCCTGCTCCTAATAATGTGCATGAGGTCAGACAGTTCATGGGGTTAGCTAGTTTCTATCGGAAATTCATCAAAAATTTCTCAGGAATTGCTGCTCCTTTAACCAATATGTAAAAGAAAGAAGTTGCATGGGAGTGGGATGCAAATTATCAGAAAGCCTTCGAGCAGATCAAATAGGCTTTAACCTCCCATCTAGTGTTGGCGTTGCACAATTTCTCGAAATCCTTTGAGGTTCACATAGATGCCAATGGCAATGCAATTGGGGGCATCTTGCTACAGGAAGGTCATCCTGTTGCTTATGAAAGCCGAAAGCTGAATCAAGTAGAGTAGAGGTGGCCAGTCCATGAAAAGGAAATGTTCGTGATTGTCCATTGCTTGAGAGCATGGAGACACTACTTGCTGGGAAGTCATGTTCTTGTAAAGATAGACAATCTGGCCACTAGCTACATGATGAACCAAACGAACCTGAGGCCCAAACAAGCTCGACGGTTGGCCATGTTGTCTGAATTTGATTTACAGTTGACTTATCATCCTGGAAAGGAGAATGTGGTGGTAGATGCATTGAGTCGCCGTCCTCAACCTGCCTCTCAGCTCTTTTCCATCATTGGGCCACAAACTTCACACGTTTAATGTGACGAAGTGTTGTTGGCTAGAACTTAAGATGGTTTAAAAAGGGACCCCCATATCATTGATTTAATGAAGCTGATAGAAAATGGGCAAGCATCACAGTTAAAAATGAGGGATGGACTACTTTGGTTTCGGGATAGTCGAATATGCATTCTGAATTGGGATGGCCTATGCAAGGAGATCATCTGAGAATTCCATGACACATAGTGGGCAGGGCATCCTGGACAACAAAGGACCTTGGCTCTCATTGAGAGAACCTTCTTCTAGCCAAAAATGTACCGTGATGTGATTGCTTATATTCAGAAGTATCTGGTGTGCCAATAGGATAAGGGGTCTACGGAGTGTCCAGGTGGTCTTCTGCTGCCCTTGGAAATCTCTCCATTTCCATGGGCTATAATGTCTATGGACTTCATCATGGGATTGCCAAATATTCAGGGCTTAAGCAGCGTTATTGTTGTGGTGGACAAATTCTCTAAATTTTCCATATTCATTTCCTGTCCATCATAGTGTTCAGCTGAGGACACGGCAGTGTACTATTTTGATAGGGTGGTTCGATATTTTGGGTTACCCATGAGCATCATTTCAGACTAAGATTCACGCTTCACAAGTGCTTTCTGGCAAGCACTATTTGGCATGATGGGTACCACCCTCAAATTGTCAACAAGCTTTCATCCGCAGACCGATGGGCAGACAGAATGGATGAATCGGGTACTTGAAGAGTACCTTCATCACTATGCTCATAGTGACCAAAAGAATTGGCCATTTCTGTTAGGGATCGCCCAGCTGAGCTATAACATCCAAAAGTCCTCAGCTACTGGGTTCTCTCTTGCAGAACTGGTAATGGGAAGGTAGCCCATTACCCCTCATATGGTCTCTCCCTCGTTGCAGGGACGACATCCCACAGTAGATGAATTCTTGAAGAGGTTGTTTGAAAATGTTGATACAGCAAAGTATCATCTAGAGAGGGCAGTACAACGAATGAAAAAGTATGTTGATCACACTAGCCTCGTGAGTTCAAGGTGGGAGATTGGGTCCTCTTGAAGTTGGACCCACGTCAGTTTAAATCAAAACAGGGAACTACCTCCAATTTGATGATGCAGTATGATGGTCCCTTCAAGATCATTGATAAAATTAACCCTGTAACATATAAGCTTCAGCTACTGATCAATATGGACCGAGTTCATCTAGTTTTTCATGTCAGCATGCTGAAGCCGTTGCCAGATGGGTTCCCATATCCAAAGAGAAGCCTCTCAATCAGAGAGTGACCTTGTATACAATCTATACAAGGAAAGAGAGCAGAATGTATCTAGAACTTCCGGACCACTAGCCATGGGGCAGATTTGAAAGTGGAGTTCCTCGTCCACTGAAAACATCATCTTGACTCAAATGATAGCTAAGAACCACTGGAGTGCTTGAGGTCCCAGGAAAATTGATCTTGGACTTCTGTAGGGAGCAAGCAATTGATCTCCCACCTTGGCTGCTCCGATGATGGATGGAGAAACCTCCCATGTGAAAAAAAATCTGAAGAGGCGCGACATGCCGTGCCTTATAGGATTTAAGAGCGAATTCCTATGGGAGTCGGCCTCAAACAGGGGAGGAAGGTGCCTGGAGCCATTCAAAGTGCTCTATAGGCGATGGGGCTTAAGATTTAAAGAGTGTTGAACTTAAGACCCCTAGATCTTTGGATCAAATAAGTTAGGGGACACCCTGGAACTCTTGGATCCCTAGGTCGGTGCGTTCTATCATGTTGCAATGATAGATCACTTGATGTCCTTCCATAGCTTGGCATATTAGGCCAGGTATGGAAGGATGGACAGTCCAAGTCTTGAGGACTGATGCTCTTGACTTGGGTGTTAGATGCTAGGATGAGTTCGGATCCTAGGAAGATGGTTGAGTTCAGTGAAAAATGCTTTACGGCCTTAGGCCCTAGTAGTTGGACCTTACAAAACTAAAGATCCCTTCGAATTTGACTCAAAATAGCATGGGCGTACTTCCTCAGAATTGACAGAATTCTCCCTTGGTTTTGATGTAGCAACCTTGCAGGCTACCTAGGCCATGCTTTGAGGTCATCGCTCATTTTAAGTGGGGGAGAATTGTGAGAGAGGTAGTATGGTTGCTGGTAGCCTACTACCTCACCCACAGTTCGGGGGTCGTGGGGGCACAAGGGGTCCTCCGCTCCTTGTGTCTTCGAAACCATACTGGCATGGCAGTTCCATGCATTAGTAAGAGGAGGCTACGACCTACCTCATTACCCCACTCAGTAGGACCTTGCCTAGGAGGGTTGTGTAGTTTAACTCTACATTGGGGTGTTTTTATTGGGTGTGTCATGGGATGTGCTATGGGATGTTGCGAGTGCTCTTTGGAGTGCGACACCAACTACCAGCACGCAGTGATGAATCTGGAGGGTTTAGCTGGTAGTCCCCGTGGTTTCCACGTGAGTGGAGCAAGGGAGTGCTATCTAGCTTGTTAGCATATCACGAATATTGTTTATGAAACACTGCTTAGGAGACATGCTAACGTTAACACATTGTTTGTTGGCATGTGTTTTAGGCTTGTTGATTGCTAAGGCGTATTCCTCTTGAGTTTTGTCCTAATTCAGAATCTTCTTGGGAAACTCTTGGGGTGTTGAACAACATGCTCAGGGACAATGTTGTTACATAAAGCCTCTACATCTTAAAGCATCAAGATCTCACCTTTAGTGAGGATACCTCCCTTTGCCTCAAGATGTACCTCCCTTAACATTTTGACTTACTATTTAGAGGCAAAGGGATCCCATCAATCCTATGGTCCCACCTTTAACGCTTCCTCCTCGTGTCCTCATTCCTCAATTTAGAAAATACAATAGTGAAGGTGATTCCAATGCTCACCTTATTACTTTCCACTCTAAATGTTTGCTACTACAACCATGGCCACACACCATAATGAGGATATTCCCTATCTCTTTGACAAGGAAAGCACTTGTTGGTATCATGCCTTACTAAGGGGATCTATATCCTTTCTTGAAGACTTGATAGTGTAGTTTGCTAATCGCTTCAAGTACAACTTGAATCCTAACACTATGCTTGACCAATTCATAAAGGTCAAGTAGGGATCCCTCAAACTGGTGCAGAAATTCATCCAATGATGGAATGGTCTATTCAACGAGATACTAGAGCCTATAGCCAAAACACACCTTTTAGCTAGATTTAAGAGAATGGTTAATGAATTTATCAAGTCCAAGATTTACTAGCTTGACTTGCAATCCCTTAGTTAAGTGTTCTCCAAACTAAGCACATAGAGGATGATACAAAGGCTAGCCATGACCTTACCTATGTAGCATACAAAAATCAATGCATGAAGAGGAATAAAGAGAGGGGTAAACAAAACAACGTGGCTATAGTGGTGATAATCAAAGAGACTAAAACTACTAACTAGGGGCCAAAGGCCAATGCATCCAAAGCCCTTGCTAACAACTGAGAAAACTAACCATTAACCTATGGGGCCACTACATTAACTACAATTAGGTCAAACTATGAGCGAAAGGACATGATAAAATACGTAGCTTACCTTTGAAGCCATCTGAAGCACTAGTCAAAATGTTGACTTCTATCCCCATTAGCGAGGATATCCTTGCTAATAAGGAATCCATCCATGTAATAATGGTTCCTTCTTTACTAAGAAAAAAGAAGTTAGCATCGCTGGTGTTTAGTGATAGTGAGGTCAAGGTCAACCCCCAAAATGGCAAAGTGAGTAGGGGTCCTCTTTTTATAACCATACATATAGGGTAGTTTAAGGTATATTAGGTGCACATGGATGATGGTGCTGCAACAAACATTATCCCATGCACTATCGTTGAATGCTTAGGTTGAACAGAACAGATACAACCTACAGCAACTATAGTTCTCAAGTCTTTCAACGAATCAAGGGTTGCTGTCAAGAAGTCTATCTCCTTAGACTTTGTGGAAGGGAAGCAATTTACCACAATGACTAATTTCTTGGTAGTAGAGAAGATACCAAGGTTTAACATTATCTTGTAAAGACCTTGGTTGGCTCAATTATGGGTTGTGTTTTCACCTATCCATTAAGAGGTTCACCTTCCCTACAAGGGAGGTGAAATCATCATTCATGGTCACAATGCAGTTCCCCTAACCACTAACAACATGAAACCTAGAATAGGGGTTTGAAGTGGAACTTTAGGTGGAAACTCCCAGCCACGATGTCCAACAGCCCAAGGGAGAGAAGAAAGCCAAAAGCAATAACGATGAGCAACAGGACACACTATGGGAAGAGCTTACCTTCAACATCATCAATGAAGGGGATGGGGAATGCAAGCTCATGTAAAATAGGTCTTATATCTGGCCTAACCTTTCAAAGATTAGGAAAAGTCTGCGTAATTAAGATGCACCCATGGTCCTTCCACATTGTACTCTTATAGTCATGTAATCGTATGTACCATAATCATTTACCAGAAATTCTCTTTGTTGACTAGTTGTGCCTTTTTCTGCATTGCATTCTATTTTTTATGCATATAGCCTAGAGACTTACTATTATTTGCATTTTTATTTATTATGGCCTTTTTCTTTCTTTCTTGATGATGAGTGATGAGGTATCCCTATGCTCAACCATACGAATACGAGCGTCCATGCACGATTCGATCGAATTCCAAGGACTAAGTGCTTATGTGCTTTTGTGTAACAAGGACGGGTTAGTCAATTATTTTCTTCCCAAGCTTACTTGTATAACATGATTTTATGGTTAAGTAAAATTGAGGTATATAATTTTTTATATATTTTTATGTTTTATGGCCTCGTGCTACAAAGGGAGGAGAGAGAGATAACAAAGTAACTAATTTAATTTAACTACTCAACTATGCTTTAACTAGTTCTAACACCAGCATCCGTTCTCACTTTCCGTACACATCTTGAACCAGTGCAACACTGCTGGGATTATCAAACACTAATCATTACTGGCTTACCAAGCATTACACACATTCTCGAAGTAATCATACTGAGTGTGCTTACTTATGAGAGTTGTAGGGTGAGGGAGAGAACATTAATTAACTAAGGAAAGAATTAAATAATTGTAAGTAACATTAATTAATCTATTCTGGATGCTGCAAGGTTTATCACAAAGTTCATCTTTATTGCCGCACACAAGGTGTGCAGTACCCAATGTTTGAATGAGGATCCATTCACTTTATGACTCCTACTGTGGGAAAGAAGAAATAATTCTAACTCTGAGAGGGAGAAAAGGCAAGAGTTTGGGTAAGGGGATAAGACTAATTAATAAAAAACTCAACAAAAAACTACTCAACCCATGTGCACCCACTCTTATTTATAGGTGACAAGACAGGCCTTGATATCGGAAACCCCAAAACCGCTTGGTAGGCCCCAATATTGCGTACTTGATATCGCAGATGCGATATCATGTACCTGATATTGCGGCTCATCATACCCCCATGACTAAATGAAAACTCATCCTTGAGTTCCTTATAAAATATTGGGAAGGTATGAGATTATTGACTAAATGAGAATTGACAATGACATGGAATAATAGACTTAAAGTGCTCGGTGAATGGATCAACAAACATATTACAACATTGATGTTCATGCTCTTTGTGGTGAACATTGTACATAGATGACATCCAGACCCTCATCTGATAGCTTGAAGAGAGAGAAGAGAAATGAAAATGAGGCACATTGTTGCCGATGTCATGATTGTGCCTTCCATTGTTTATCCATAGCCATGCAATCAAACTTGTTCTCGTCGTAAATGCTTCAGCTCCAATCCATCTCGAGTGCTTCCTCCTATCCTAGTCCATTGTGCATGTAATCACCATCTACACATACAACATAGTCACAAATGAGCAAGGATAGGTAAGCCACAATGCAATTGACACCTTGCCTTGATATGAAGCACATTGGCTGAGTTATGGTTATGGCAGAAACTAGGTTAGAGGTTTATTACTAGTCACTACCTAAGGTGTAGGGGTGAAACAAGTATTAGAATGGAAAAATTTGTGATAGGGCCCCAACAGCTAAGAGTGAACCTTCGGTAGCAATAAGATGAAAAAAATAGAAGGAATAAGAAAGATGAGAAAAATAATAATGGCTATGCCAATAAAATGGATGTCATGGATGGGGATGATATGAGAGATTGCTGATTGCAAGAAATGTTTAAGGAAAATAATTTAACAATTGCACCATATAGTAATGTTAGTGGATCCTTCCCAAAGCAGGCTCATGCCTTTTATGCCTTGACAAACCTTCAAACCAAAGAGTTCATAGGCTCTACAGATGACATATGGAAAAAATGGTTAAAGAATTACCCACAAGAATTTACCAAGGAAAAACAATGTATCAACAAAAATATAGACTAATCATAAAATTGACAATGAGGTGGGAAATGGGAAGAAAGATGGAGAGTAGAAAATGGAATGGAATCCTAAGAGCAAGGTTGTGTAAAGTCCCTTGTGTATTTTATGGTTAAGGTGACTAAGTAAAACTCATTCCAAAGCTGGACTCAAACCAACCACATTTAGTGACCTTGCATCAATACACNTTATTTTTATTCACTTAGCTTTCTGATATTTGATCAATGGCAAATAGCAGAAAACCCATGAAAAGCATCCAAGTACCCAAGAGAATAGCCAGCACACATGCATTGAATTCCCTTGAAGTCATACCCTTTTCAACCATTGATTCCTTCCTCGGTTTGAAGAATACCAAGCCACCAATTCATTAATAAGTTTATTTAGAAAAAGGGACAGTATAGTTCCAAAACCAAGGGAGACCACAGAGTTGAATGGATGAATGGGTGATGTGGACTCATTGCCTATTTTATCAAAAGAACCATATCTTAATATCAACATTGAAAATCAAAGGTAAAAACATAACATTAGTAATCAACATTATTATAGTACAATCCACCATCATGAGCACTTATTATATGATGAATGAAAGTAAGTCAAACAAAGAAATAGTAAAAATGGTAATGATGGTGTAAAAAAAAATAAATATAAAAAAATGTGTAAAACAAAAAATGTGCAAAACAAAAAGACAAAAGGAACTAAGGGCTTTGAATGGTTAGCATTGGTGGCCATCTCCCCCACGACTAAGGTGGTAGAAGGCAATCTGAAATAGAGAGCAAGGTTTTCCACCAATAAAGGTAGCATTGGTACTGGTTGTCCTAGGCTCATGGAAGGGTTTGGTTTGTTGGACATTGACCAATAGTTTCTTTTCTGGGCTCTTAGGTCTGTAAATCATCATGGCCCTTGAAGGAAAATTTGCATGAATGATATAAGGTCCTTTTCACAATGTTTGAAATTTAGTTCGTTGTGGCACATGTGTGGGATTTCTGTAGAGAACCTTATCTCCTAGTTGATATTTAACTTTCCTAATCCTTAGGTCATGATGTTGTTTATTAAAATCCTTTTGCAATTTGTTAGATTATAGGGCAACTAGTCGATTCTCATCTAGCAAGTTAAGATTCATTAGCTGTTCTTTTTGTGCTAGATCAAGGTCAAGGTTGAGATCACATGCTGTGGATAGTGTACGGAGTTCTGCTTGAATAGGGAGCATTGGAAGTTTACTGTACACTAATTCATAGGGAGAGTAGCCTATAGGAAGTTTTCATGTGGAGTGATATGCCCAAAGAGCATCATTCAGTTTGGTGCTCCAATCTCTCCTATACTTGCTAATAGTTCTTGTCAATATCTTTATAATCTCTCTATTGGTGACCTCGACTTGACCATTTTCTTAAGGGTGGTATGGTGTAGTCAGTTTTTGCTCAACCCCTAAGCGTTGCATTAATTTTCGAAAAGTCACACCTATGAAGTGTGTACCATTGTTTGAAATAAGTGCACACAGCATGCCAAACCTATTTACGACTTGTTGTTGAACAAATTGTGTAGTTGTAGATGATGTACAATCCTTAATGGTAGCTACTTCTACCCATTTTGTGAAGTAGTCAATGACAACAATGATGTAGGCTTTTCCATTGGACATTGGTGATGAGTGGTGAGGTACCCCTACACTCAACCATACGAAACGAGCGTAGCATGCACAATCTAGTTGAACTCCATAGACTAAATGCCTA
>MNCI01022494.1:430084-454933 GCA_015680685.1 Gnetum montanum
AAAAAAATGAGAGAATGGGAAGTGAGAAGGACCTTAGTTAGAGGGAACACTTTTGGTTCCATAACCAGTGCTTGTAGCCCAAGTTTTATTCGTCTAAGGGGTGTGCTTTGAATTCTCACTTAGTTTTTTTTTGGTGCTTTGTGTTTTTATGCGTGAGAAGCACACCATGCAAAGACTTTTTATTTTTATTGTCTCAACTTCCGATAGTTGGGTAACATCAGAACAGCAAGAAAAATCAAGAAAAAAAACATCCAAGCACCCAAGAGAATGACCAACATGAAAGCATCAAGTTCCCTTGAAGTCACACCCTTTGCAATCCTTGAGTCCTTCCTTAGTTTGAGAAATACCCAGGCACTGATTCGTTTAAGTTTTTATTAGAAGGGACTAAACATTTCCAAACCGAGAGAAACCATAGAAATTGGTGGATGGATGGATGAAGTGATCTCATTGCCTGCCATATCAAAAGAAACATACCTTAGTATCATCATTGTGTCTTAAAGGTAAAAACCAAACATTAGCAATCAACAAGAAAATAGTTCATACCATCATGAAGAACACTTATTATGGGACAAACTTACAGAATGGATCACACACACACACACACAAAATGGAAAAAGTGTAACGATGTTGTAAAACAAAAACTAGAAAAGTTAAAGAAAGTTGTAAAACAAAAACGTGTAAGACAAAAACATTGTAAAACAAAAATGTGTAAAACAAAAATAAAAAAAGAACTGAGGGCCCCATATGATTAGCATAGGTGGCCATCTCCCCCATGATTGAGTTATAAGGGAGAGATCCAAAATAATGAGTGTTTATTTGAATTTCTAAGAAGTGCCGAACATCTCCCAATTGATGATCTTAGATTAAGGGGTGGAAGTTGGAGACACTCATATTCCAATGTATATATGATTTCATTATGGGCATGGATTTCCTCAGTTCGTTCCATGCATATTGGGTTGCTCCTTCAAGTAGCTGTCAACCACGGGGTGTCTACTACCGGTTGTGTGGCTGCTACATATAGGCATCATTATTGTAAAGTTTCAAGGGCACACTTGTTACATGGAGGTATTTCCTCCATGTCATCACCCGATGAATCACTGTATGTGATGCATAGAAATTTCCTCTTCTTGATCTTTCCACAAATGTTTATCTTAGAAATTTCCAAGGAAAGATCGCGGATCCTAAGGCATGCATCTACTGTACTTAGCCATGCCCTTCCCATTATAATTGGGAAGTCCCTTTCATTGTTGTTCACTTCAATCACCAAAAAATTAGCTGGGTAAGACCAACCACACATAGTGGTAATGATGTCCTCCACCAATCCCAAGGAAATGGTGATGGACTAGTCTACCAGCTCTAGTTGAATGTTTCTCTTCTTAAGTTGGGGTAGGTTCCAGGTATGATACATATCTTGTGATATTAAGTTAACTCTGGAACCTGAGTTAAGAAGATCCCTATGTGGCTTGTTCCTGGCGATCTATAAAGAGATTAAGGGACTCCCAGGGTTAGTTAGTTTCCTGGGAAGGTGGCCTACCTTAATCCAGTTAGTTACGGTATGCGTTAACATAACCGTATGCATTACGCTCTGTTAGACTAAAGGGTGCTCCGAAGTGGTAGATGGTGGAGGAGTGTACATGGACCCAACCACTTGTTGTTGCGAGAGTTTGTTTGGGCTTTTGGTTTTGAAGAAGGATCTTCTCTTTTTATAGTTGTCAGAACCAGCAGCAGGTTGGATATTTACAGCTCTCGTAGCGTGACGTTGCTGCGGTTGAGGAGGAGGTTCCCCTTGCATTGTTGGAGCAGGAGGTGTTACGGAAACTACTTGTGGTGGAAGAGGTGCAAATGGATTAGGAGGATGGTGTGGGTATGGAGTGTTTCCTGGAGGAGAAGGAGTCTTTCTGAAGTACTCCCAGACTTGGTAGTGACGGTTGGGGGTTGTGTGACTCATAGAGTCACTTGGAGAAATCAGCTGCTGCACATAATATCCATAAGGATCAGGTTGCTGGTAAGGGTACTGATGTTTCGACGATGGCATCCCCCATGACTGTGGGTATTACCACTGTTGATGCTATTCGATGGAGTTTGGTGGAGTTTCACTTGGATAATACGTTAAGGATTGGTGGAACTGCCTTGGGTTACCTTGTGGATAAGGTAACCTTTGGGGTGTTTGTCGTTGGTTGAGTCTTGGATTAAGCGCATACACCCCAGACTCCTATAGATGTGAGATGATGGGGCAACATCCCTTAGGATGGTCATAGTGGTAGATCTCACATCCATCGTCATCGTCTATGTCAGAGTCCACAGCCACATCGGAGTTAGTGATTTTCCCCTTACCCTTGTTATGTGCAGGGCTTGAATCTCTCCAGCTTTTCTTACCTTTGTCACTACCTTGTTCTACCTTAGACACTTCTACAATTTTTAAGACAGTTTTAATTTTAGATTCTAAGGAACTCCATACGTCATCTACCTTAGCTACTATTTCTGTTGTCACCTTTTGAATCGGCAAGGTCTTCCTCTTCACCAACTCTTCGATTGGTGACTCATCCTCTTCATCATAAAATTTCACTCCCTTCTTTCGAAGAGAGGGATCACAGTTGTACTCTTTCGCACTTTCTCTTTTTCGTAGCTCACCTTCTTCTTTTGCTACTTGTTCCAACAAGCTATGTACTTCATGGGCTCTAAGTTGTGAGAGTCTTCCTTGGGCATAAGTTCCAAGGGTTCTTCTAGTTTCATGCCTTAGCCCATCCACGATGTGGCAAAGTTGATCCCTCTGAGCGTACCCATGGCCCGGGCAATGATGTAACAATGTGTAGTACTGGGCCATGTCAGCATCCAAGGGTTCATGAGTACCTTGCTTCCAGCCTTGGATTTGCTTACGCAAATTGGACACTCTGGAGTACATCTGATACTTTTCGTTGAATAGTTCTACCATTGTACTCCACCTCCTAATGGTTTCCGGTTCTAAGGATCGGTACCAGCTCTCTGCTTCTTTGGTGAGTGTCCTTGGGAACAACTTAAGTTTTTGCCACTTATTTTCTATATTCTGCAAGGCATAGGCATCGTGGAATGCTTGTAAATGATTTTGCGGATTTGCATTGTATCCCCCTTCAAATCGTGAGATATTGTTCATGTCTAATCGTTTCATTTGACTACCTTTTAAATGCCTTGTGGGAATCCTAACTGCCTCTGTTATGTCAAGCATACTTCGGGTTGCGAGTAGGGGCTCATCATGATCATCTCTTTCATGATGCTTGTGATGTCTGTGTTGTTCCTTACTCTCCCTACGTCCTTGCCCTTGTCCTCTCTCTCGACTTTCCCATCGAGATCTTTCATCCTTCTTACCTTATCCTCACCTTTATGTTCATGGTGGCTGCACCTAGATGTGGAAGGAGAGGGTGAGTGATGGGATGAAGGAGAAGAAGAAGGGGAACCACCGCCATGATGATGTTTCTTACCTTCTCTTTGGCTACTGCGGCCTCGATCGTGGTGACGATCTAAGTGCTCATCCTTAGCATGAGTGGTTGTTCCCTCTGTGAACAATTGGTGTTCACGGGCATCAGAACCATGGTTATGTATCATTGATCGTAGATTCTAATACCCAACCTCCTCATCATCATTAGGAGGGGGAACATCATTTGCTAAAGAACCCATGATAATGGGTTCCTCATCTCCTATTTCACTAAGGACATGCAAGACCTTGTCCTTCAACAATGCATGTTGACTCTTCTACCTTAAGTCCCTCATACGTTGGGCATCTATGGGATAATAATCCCTCATGTCAAAATCTTCCGCAACGTATTCAGCATATAGTTCTTGCATGCCAATCTGTGCCAAGGCATGGAAAAGCATGCAAGAGACTGATCAATCTGGGGGTAACACAATGTTACCTTGCAAATCTCTCCATCACAGCTGTTCGTCTTGATGGAGGATAAAGGTGAAGTCTGGAATATACTCATCGAGATGAGTATTAGCTATCTTGTATTGTTTAGGACTTGGCTGATTTCGGCTATGTGTTTTATGTTGCCGACTGTCTCGTGTATGGTCCTTAGGTGGTGAGTTGCTCTTATGAGAAGAAGACGTTTTTATCAGTGTGCTAATTCACTGTTATATAAATTTTTTCCTTTAATTAACCCGAAGGTTCGTTAAGGCTCCCAACAATGTGAGTGATATCCTTTATGTTCTATTCAGCACACAAACACTTAGTCCCCAGCAACGACGCCAATGATGAGTGGTGAGGTACCCCTACACTCAACCATACGAAAAAAGTGTAGCATGCACGATCCGGTTGAACTCCACAAACTAAATGCCTACACACCCCATGGAACACTTGGGGTTAATCATTCGTTGTCTTCCTAGACTTACTTGTAGTTGTCACGGTGTATGGTTAAGTAAGTCCAAGGTATATGATTTTTATATCTTTTATGTGTTTTTCTCCTATGCTATTGAGGTGAAGGGTTGAGAAAGCTAACTAACTCTAACTAAGGACTAAGCCTAAATTAACTAGCATCAGCATCCATTCCCACTTACCGCACACACCCTGAACTATGCAACCACGGCTACCAAACGCTAATCGTTTCTGGGATCACCACACGTAACGCACGTGCTTGAACTGGTCATACTAAGGCACTTAACTAGCCTAAGCGTAATGAGCATCCATTTCTTGACTAGCCGTACACATCCTTAGATGCTCATAATCAAGTCGTACTCATTCCGCATTCTAGGAGTTGATGGTGAGAGAATCTAATAGCGATGAGCAGCCGACTCCTTGATTAGCCATACACATTCGTAAATGCTCGTAATCAAGTCATACTCATGCTACGCTACTGCAGGGTAATAAATAATAGGTAGGAAATGACATGTAAGAAATAACAAGTAATAAAATCCTATTCCATGCACTGCAAGGTTTATCCACAAAGTTCGTCATTATTGTTGTACACAACTTACGTTCAGGTACAAAGCTGCTCGAATAAATATCCGTTCACTTGGGGACTCCTACTGCATGCACATGGAAAATATTCTATCTCTGGAGTGATCAATCTGCCAGAGTTTCCCTACTTCTAGCCTAGGATGGAAAATAAGGGGAGTGCCGCCTCTTATTTATAGATTTGACGGCAGACCACGATATCACGTACACGACATCGCAGGGGACGACGCAAGATCGCGTACGTGATATTGCATGGGATGCGATATTACGCGATATCATGGCTCATGCGAATCGCGTCTCATCAATTGTTGTAATAGGCCCCATAAAATCAATTTCCCAAATATCGAAGGGTTCTAAAGGTTGAATACATTGTTGCAAATCATCCATTCTAGCAGTCATTCCCCCATCACGTTGACATTGCTCACAAGATTGGACGAAATGATGGGCGTCTCGGAACAATGCAGGCTAATAATATCTTACAAGCAATATTTTAATGGCTATTCATCTCCTAGTGTATTGATCCCCAAAAGGACCCTCATGAGCATCTTGGAAAACTTGTAATTGATCCACCTTAGGAACACATCATCAGGCCAAGCCATTGGGACATACTTTATAAAGTTGCCCATTGATCTCCATAAAATATTTGGCTCGGTGAAGAAACTATTGTTTCTTTTTAATGTCTAACCTTTGTGGTGTTTTTTGTGTAAGGAGATAGGTGAGAATGCTATTATACCAATTTGTCTTTGTGGTTAATTGATTAGTTACTATACCTGCAAAGAGGAGTTCATCAGGGAAATGATCAGAGAATGGATATTCATCCTCTTTGTTGTCCCATCACAACCAAGATAAATGATCAACAACTATGTTCTCGGTGCCTTTACGATCAATCATTGTAAGATCAAACTCTTGTAAGATTACGAGCCATCTTATAATGCGAGGGCTCATCATTGGTTTATTCATTAGGAATCTTATTACACTATGATTCGTGTGCACGAATACCTTATAGCCCAAGACATAGTGCCTAAATTTTTCTAGTGTAAACACTACAACCATTAATTCTTTCTCTGTTGTGGTGTAGTTAAGTTGTGCATCAACAATACTCCTACTTACATAGTGGATGTAATATAGATATTTTTGGTCATCTAACTATGTAAGTATGCCTCCTAACGCATAGTTGGACGTGTCAGTCATTATGTAGAATGGTCTAGACCATTCAAGAACTTGTAGAATGGGTGTTTCTATGAGCTTCTATTTTAAAGTTTGGAAAGCTAGTTTGCATTCCTTGGTCCATTCAAAAGGTATTCCCTTTTTCGTTAGTTCAACCAATGGTTTTACAACCTTTGAAAAGTTCTCAATAAATCATCTGTAGTAGCTAGTGTGTCCAAGGAATGACCAGATATCTTTTATATTTTCAAGTTGCCGAGTGATTCCTTAGATGATTTTAATCTTTTTGGGGTCTAACTCTATCCCTATTTGTGAACTCTTATGCCCTAATAAAATTCCTTCTTGGATCATTAAATGGCCTTTTTGCCAATTGAACCTTAAGTTGATTTCTACACACTGCTTTAGTACTTGATCTAACCGGTCCAAGGCTTGATCAAAGTTCGCTCCGTAAGTGGAGAAGTCATCCATGAAGACTTCCACACCATTTCCTATCTACTATTGAAATATGTTTAGAACTAATCATTGAAATGTTGTAGGGGCATTGCACAAGCCAAACAACATCTGTTTGTATGCAAATGTTCCCCAAGGACTGGTGAACATAGTCTTAGCTTGGTCTTCTAGGGTTATTTGTATTTGGTTGTGCCCACTGTACCCATCTAGAAAACTATAGTAGTGATTCCTTGTAATGGTGTCTAAGACTTGGTCAACAAATGGAAATGGAAAGTGGTCCTTGAATGTTGCCATATTCAATAACCTAAAATCTATACACACCCTCCAGTTACCCCCATTTTTAGGCACAATAACTAAGGGACTAACCCATTCACTATCAGCAATGGGGTATATGAACCCAACTTTTAAAAGTTGTTCAATTTCTTCCTTAACCACTTGCTTAAGCTTTGGGTTAAGTTGCCTCTACGGTTGTCTTCAAGGCTTCATGGAGGGGTCAGTGTAAACTCTATGTTGGCATATCCTAGGATCTATTCCTATTAATTCAGGATATGACCAAGCAAAGGATTTTGACCATTTATTTATTACCTTCAGTAGTCTTTCTTTTTGTTGAGGAGAGAGCTTAGCATTAATAATGATCGATTTTCCATTCTTGAGAAATGTGTATTCCATACCAATGGGCAATGATTTTAACTCAAGGGGATCTTGCTTAAACTTATCAGGGATTTCCAACTTCCTCGAGTTGATATTTTCAATTTCAAGACTTGGAAGTTGGTGATGGATTTGCTCTAATGTATCTATGCTATCAATGTAAGCACAAGTCAAACCATAAGTTGGTTCCATGCATATAGTTGAATTGCCGTCTTGATTAGCTATCAGCCATTGGGTGCCTTCTTGTCTTGTGGCTGCTGCATACAAGCATCTTTGTATATTAGTCACTTGTGCACACTAATTGCATGCAAGCAATGTTAAGCATTGTAAAAACCATGACTTCTGCACGCAATTACACCCTATGTCACTGTATGCGATGCATGGAACTTTCTTCTTTTCAATCTTTTCAAATGTATTTTCCATTGATATTTCCAAGGAAAGATCGTGGATTCCTAGGCACATGTTAACTATGCTTAGCCATGTTCTTCCCATTATGATTTGGAAGTCCCCCTTACCATTCACTTAAATCACTAGAAAGTTAGCTGGATATGACCATCCATAAATAGTGGTGACGATGTCCTCCACTAGTCCTAATGAGATAGTGATGGACTAGTTGGCCAACTCTAAATGAATGTTACTCTTTTTTAATGAAGGCAGGTTCTAGGCTTTGTACATTTCTTGAGAGATTAAGTTGACACCGGAACCTAAATCCAAAAGAGCTTTGCACGGTTTGTTCCCAACAATCTGGAGATATATAAGAGGACTCCTAGGATCAGACAATTTCCTAAGAAAATGGCCAGCTTTTATTCAATCAGTGATGGCATGAGTTAACATGACCGTATGTGTTGAATGTGGCCTTTTGGTTGAAGGGAGTTATGAAGTTTTGATTGGTGATAAGGCATTTGAAGAATTAGCCGCTTGTTATTGTAAGGACTTGGTTAGACTGTTGGTTCTAAAGAAAGGTCTCTTCTTTGTGCAATTTTTTGGGCCAATAGTAGGGTGATAATTAATAGCCTTTGTAGCATTGCGTTGTTGCTACTGAGTAGGGAGCTCACCCTGCATGACTGGAGTAGGTGGTAATGGAGTTAAGGATGGAAAAGATGTAGTCGGATGAGAAGGATGGTATGTTTGTGGAACATTACCCCTAGGAGAAGGAGTCCTATAATACTCGTGTGTTTGGTAGTGAGGTTGAGGGGTGATGTAACCAGTAGAGTCACATGGAGAGATTGGCTATCGCACGTAATATCCATATAGGTCAGGTTGACAATAAGGATACTGTTGTCGTGGTGGTGGAATTTTCCATGATTGTGAGTGCTGCCACTGTTGATACTACTTAGTTGATTGTGGTGGAGTTCCACTTGGATAATACGTTAAGGGTTGGTGGAACTGTCTTGGGTTACCTTGGGGATAAGGTAACCTTTAGGGTGTTTGCCTTTTGTTCAATCGTGGGTTGAGTGCATACATCCTAGACTTTTGCAGATGTGAGATGATAGGGCAACATCCCTTAGGATGGTCGTATTGGCATATGTTGCATCCACTATCATTGTCTATATCTAAATTCACAACCTCTTCAATGATGGTAACTTTACCATTACCCTTGTTGTGTGCATATTCTGCTTCTCTCTTTTTTCTCTTTTCCTATTCACTACCTTGCTCTCTAGACTCTACTATTTTGAGAACGGTTTGAAATCTATTATCTAGGGAGTCCCACATTTGGTCTACCTTTGCTGATTCTTCCGATGCCAACTTTTGAATAGGAAACTTTTTCCTATTCACCATCTCTTCAAGTGGTGACTCTTCTTCATCCTCACAAAATCTTACTCCCTTATTTTAGAGGGAAGGATTTTTGTTATATTCCTCTGCACTCTCTCTTTTCCTTAGCTCACCTTCCTCTTTAGCAACTTGCTCCAATAATCTTTGTACTTGATGGGTCCTAAGCTCATATAGCCTTTCTTGGGCATATGTCCCAAGGGTTTTTCGTGTTTCATGCCTAAGCCCATCTACGAGATGGTGTAGTTGATCCCTCTATGAGTAACCATGGCTAGGAAAACAATGTAACAGTGCATAATATTGGCCCATGATAGCATCCAAGGGTTCATGCCCTCCTTGTTTTCATCCTTGGATTTACTTTCGTAGGTTGGATACTCAGGAGTATGTTTGGTACTTATTGTTGAAAAATTCTAACATGGTACTCCACCTACAAATGGATTCCAGTTCTAAGGATTGGTACCAGCTCTTTGCTTCTTTGACTAGTATCCACGGGAACAAGTTTAGTTTTTACCATTTGTTTTCTATGTTTTGTAAGGCACATGCATCATGGAATGCTTGTAGATGATTTTGAGGATTAGTGTTGTATCCCCCTTCAAATCATGGGATGTTGTTCATGTCTAATTTCTTGGTCCTACTATCTTTTTGGTGCCTTTTTGTGATTCTAACAGCCTTAGTTATGTCTAGCATACTTGAAGTAGCGAGTAGGGGTTCATTGTAATCATCCCGTCTGTGTTGTCTATGATGCCTATGTTGTTCCCTACTCTTCCTTCTTCCGTGCTGTGATTCTCTAGACTACCCTCATTCCCTTTTCTGACTATTTCGTCTATGACTCCCATTTTGCCTACCCTTATCCTCATGGTCTTTTTCTCTGTGACCACGTCCAGATCCTAAAGAAGAGGGTGAAGGAGATGATGAACATGAAGAAGGAGGATCATCACTATGATGGTGCCTACTTCATTCTCTTCAGTGGTCGTGGCCTCAATTGTGGTTACGATCGGAATGTCCATCTTTGTCATGTGCTTGTGTTCCTTTTTCAGACCCTTTGTGTCTATTGGCACTGGAATTCGGGTTATGGATAGTTGAGTGAAGATTCTGATACAAAACCCCTTGACTGAAGTCAACAGGAGGAGCATCATTGTGTGGGCGATTGCCTGAGGTAGGTTCACCACCCTCATTTTCACTTATGACATACGGGACATTCTAAGACAACTTTCCCTTTATGGATTCATGATGTTTCTCCTGTTGTAAATCCCTTTGACGTTGTGCCTCTGTGGGTTGATACTCTCTCGAGTCATGATCATGCACAACGTACTTTGCCTATAAGTGCTACATACCAATTCATGTGAGATCATGAAGAAGCATGCCCAGAACAGAGCAATTGGGAGGTAACACTATGTTACTTTCTAAATCATGCCAACGCAGCTGTTCATCCTAGTGGAGGATAAAGGTAAAGTTTGGTATATACTCATCGGGATAAACGTATACCATGTGAAACTGTTGAGGGACTAGAAGATTATCATGTGTACTACCCCTTCGATTGTTCCTTATATCAGACCTAGACAGTGAAACACTTTCATATGAAGAAGGAGACATGATTGTCTATTTAGTGTGTAATGGATTATATATTATTATATTTTTTTCCTTGTAACCAACCCAAAGGGTTCATTCCAACGATGAGAAAGATTTTCTAAGTTCTAATTAGTGCACAATCAACAAAGTCCTTGGCAACGGTGCCAATGATGAGTGGCAAGGTATCCCTACGCTCAACCATATGAATACAAGCATCCGTGCACAATCTGGTCGAATTCCAAGGACTAGGCGCTTATGTGATTTTGTGGAATAAGGATGGGTTAGTCAATCGTTGTCTTCCCAAGCTTACTTGTATAGCATGATTGTATGGTTAAGTAAACTTGAGGTATATAATTTTTTATATATTTTTATGTTTTATGGCCTTGTGCTACAAAGGGAGGAGAGAGAGATAACTAAGTAACTAATTTAATTTAACTACTCAACTATGCTTTAACTAGTCCTAACACCAGCATCTATTCTCACTTTCCATACACATCCTAAACCAATGCAACACTGCTGGGATTACCAAATGCTAATCGTTACTAGGTTACCAAGTGTTACACACATGCTTGAAGTAATTGCACTGAGTGTGCTTACTTATGAGAGTTATAGGGTGAGGGAGAGAACATTAATTAACTAAGGAAATCATTAAATAACTATAATTAAAATTAATTAATCTATTCTAGATGTTGCAAGGTTTATCACAAAGTGCATCTTTATTATCGTACACAAGGTGTGCTCAGGTACATAATGTTTGAATGAGGATCCATTCACTTTATGACTTCTACTACGGGCATGCAGAAATAATTCTAACTCTGAGAGGGAGAAAAGGCAAGAGTTTGGGTAAGGGGCTAATACTAATTAACAAAAAACTCAACAAAAAACTACTCAACCCAAGTGCGCCCACTCTTATTTATAGGCGACAAGACAGGCCCCGATATCGAATGCCCGATATTGCTTGGTAGGTCCCGATATCACGTACCTGATATCGTGGATGCGATATCATGTACTCAATATCATAGCTCATCACCTGATATAAACTAGAAGAACCCATAAAAATTTTAAACAAAAAATCACTAAAAAAATATGAGTTTTTTTCAACATCACATGGCCCACCATGGCCTTAAACTAGTAGTGCTAACACAATGTAACATGGTCCATCATGACCTTAAATTGGAAAAAAAATCACATCATGGATCCACCATGGACTAAAACAAGCAAAACACTTAAACAACTTGTGCTCTCCATGGCCTAAAATTAGCAAGCACCTCTTTTATCTTATTTACATTTAGCTTCTTAATGTTATAGCTAAATCAACATAGCCATTTACAAAGGTTATATTACTAGAACAATATATAGCCAACACTCAAAACCAAAATTTTAAACTTAAAATTTTTGTAACATTCATAGCTATGGCCACATTGTGTGGCAAAATATCCTATAATAATAATAATCATCCATAACATAGTCTTGGCTAATACTAGCCATCAACAAAAATGATAAAAATAACATGTAGCCAAATAAGCTAAAACAGGTAGATGGAAAATGCTAAGGAGCATTCGAAGGAGGAAGTGGTGGGTCATCCCCACCCTTACCATTAGGCCCACCAATGTCTCCTAATGCTTGAAATACTACAAGACATAGCCAATTAGTAATCAACAAGAAAAACTATAACTTAAACAAGACCAAAACTAAAACTAAAACATAGAATATGTCAAACCTGTGGGAAATTTGGCTCCATAACTTCTAGGGGTAAGTGCTAAAGGCCATTCTTCAAATGATGGATAATTTAGTCCTTCGTCATGTTGGCCTAGTCAATATCCCCAAAATCAACACTTTTGAGGATGCCAGTCCTATCCACTATCGTCCAAGTAGGTGGTTGCTAAGCAATGGTAGTAGTAGAGGTCTTGCCTACAACAGTGGTGATCTAAGGGGTAGGGGATTTCTCCACCATGAGACTGCTCTAAAAGAACTGGTAGGCACTTTATGTCTAAATCCCTTGAATGAATAGCTCTTTCTTGCATTGTTCAATTGAATCCTCTTTGAGCCACTTTAAGTATGCTACATGATCAACCTTATACTATTGTTTATGGTCCTTTTGTATATGACCCCACTCTAGGACCCATGTGTAGTGATCTTTCCAATCCTTAGTCTTTTGGGAGATGAGATTCACTTGCATTCATTGCTCCATCATCTCCCATGAGAGTGCCACCTTGTCATGGATGGTATGCTAGTAGCGAATCCACGTGATCTCTTTGGTTTGCAAGTTCTCTGAGTTAGCCACTTGGGCTTACATAAAGGCATTGCATTCCTTGAGTTCCCTGATCATCTCTGCCTACTGCTAAGTCTCATCCCTTAAGGCTATAACCTAATCCCATAGGGATTTGTTGGACCTCTCCATCTCCCATAAATTTTTTGCACATGAAATTGCTAGATCAGTAGCAATTTCATACAACTTCAAGGATACACTCTGTACATAAGAGGGAAGCTTTAGCAAGGAGTCAATCTCCATGTCTCGGCTTGGGCCCACTCCATAGATGGCACTTTAGACCACACACAACCATGAGATACAACCATAGAACATAGTTTTCAACCTAAGATAGCCATAACATAAACATAACCTATCACATAGTAGGAAAAAATAAGGCATAGAAAATGAAGTTCTTACCTATCTCAGGTGCAACTTGCTACAACCAATTAATGATGTCATTGGCCATCTTGTGCATGAACTCTATCTTGTCTGGGAACTCTACCCATCATTTCGCACAAACTGCAGGGGCAGTGGCCTTCGCTGATGGCTTAGAAACTACTATAAGCATAAAAATCATCATACAATTAGAATGAAAACCAAGATTAAAACCATAAAATATAATGAGAAGATTTAAGGCATATGCATACTTGGCTCCTCCTCTCTCTCCTCTAGGATGATGATGGTGGATGTACCTAGCATTGCCTCACCAAACAAGGCATCTAGATCATCTGTATCTATGTTGGCTAACCCTTCAACCTCATGATGCTGTAAGAGCACATCTTCTATTCACCTTTTTTCTTCCTCCATTGCAGTGGATGCATGCCTTTGTGCTTTCTTTTCTATAGTAGCTTGGGTTGCCATGTCCCAACACTTATCTATAACCATAGGAAATAAAAACTGATTAGCACATGAAACCATAACATAGCCATAAGTCTTAAAAAATAGAATAGCCAAAGCATAGATAAAACATACTTGTGACTACTTGATGTGATGTTTTAAGCTTAAACTTAATCTTCTTTTGGATAGGTTGCTATGACACAGGTGGTGCTTGCTTTAAGGACATCTTGAGCTTGGCCCTAGTTGCCTCTTTGGCCTCTCTATGTAACTGTTGGGCCTCCAAGATGCTTGCTGGAATCATGAGGGGCTTCTCCCCATGTTGTTAGGGGATTCACATCACCTACCATCAAGATCCTTGGTGGTAATAAACAAAAAATCATCCATCTCATTTCATGGGTTCTAGGTTTGCATGGTTGGATAAATGTGCTTTATCCAAGGCCTAGAAAGTTGGTCTAGGTCTTGGGCAACCCATTGTCCATTCCTTCCCACCACCAGAAACTCTATGAACCTCTTCAAATAACCTACAAAGAATGAAAAGTGCATGTGGATTATGGTAGAGGTATCATTTTGGAGTTTGAGAATCTCCTCCTAAAGCCCAACAACCAAGGAAGCCACCTAGTTTAATCTAGTACCCTTTGTCATGACCTTCTTAAAGGTCCACCCCTATGCAATGTCAATTACCTTCTTTTGTGACAATAGTTTAGGAAATGCATGAGACCTAAATAAAAAATATGATGCCTTTGCCTTAGGGTACATGAAGCTATCCATAGAAAGCTCGAAGTGGCCCTTACTAGCACCGAACCACTCTAAAACTTCCTCACAATGGCCTACTTCTTTCACTATTTTGGTGGCAACATTTGCCTCATTAACAAGAACACCAAATGGTAATAAGCAAGAATAAAAGGTGCCCTCATCAATGGGTATGGTAATCAACATGCCTCGAACTATGGTGCTAAAATGATCGACTTCTTCATTGAAGGAGTCAATGATGTTCTTCATCTTTGCAACAGGGATGGAAGGGATGGGTGTCATGAACACATTAAGCAAACCCATATGCTCAATGTTTACTTGGATGTATCTAGGCACCTTTCCCCTCAACCATTCTTGTGCTGGTATCACCTCATCAAATTTTAGGATGAGAGTATCCTCATGATGTCTTGAAATTGATAAGGTGATGTCTACAAAGGTGGAAGGTCTTGCAATGCAACAACAAATGTTCAACATCAGCATAGGCATGTTTGAAAACTAGTTAAAATAATAGAACACTTAAAACCTTAGTAACGATAAAGCATTAGACATTACAATCATTGTGTTTACCTTTCTTCTTCTTACTCAGTGTGGCTTGTGCAAAGGTCCTAGCTGCAAAGGTTTGATCCTTGGGGTCCACCCACTAGCTGTGTATTATCTTGTTGGCCACACACTTCTTGTAGACAGGGTTAAAGTCTTTGGTGTATTTATCAAATTCCCCTTTTAACTATCCATACACAATAACTCTAATTTGAGAGCCCTTGGTAAATACATCTAAGGCAATCTAAGCCACTGCCAAGGTTTGATCATTGATCCTGTACTTGTAAGAAGTTCATAAAATTGACAAGTTAGAAAAGGTAACTTAACCAATAAAGCCAAAGACATAAAAACACTATAACAACTATGCTTACCCCTATAGATGGTATATGGTGCCAAGTGGATTCTGAAACAATGTGTAAAGTCTTTGTGCGACCATTAGAGTATTGTCAACATTATACTGATAATACTTTGGCATAGTCTAGATATCCTAAAGGTAGCATGTGCTGATAAGGTCTACTACTTCCTCTACTGCCTAAGGTAATGAATTGTTGGCAATTAACCTAGTAATTAGTCTAGGTTCCTAAGGCATCAGTGTCTCCACTATGACCCTGACCATGTTAGCTAATAAGAGTGACCATAACATCACACTAAAATTCTATAAGATGTAGGCAAGGAATTCCTTTACCCTTGGATGAAACCAAAGAGAGCCCCTCTCCAAGGTCATATCAAGAAAATGGGTGTTTTCCTTGGGGTGGTTGATGAAGCACAAAACACCCATTAACTTAACTACAATCAGTATGGGCTTTAGTAGGGCATTGCATGGGAAAACAAAAATATCACAATCACTTAGGATTTCTTGCCAAATTTGCAAAACATCATAGTTAGGGGTGAAATTAGTTCCTATAAAAAACTCTAAGGTGTTCATCCAAATTTATTCAAGAATTCCAAAAAATGTAGTTACAACCCTTATAGCCATTATGCATTATAGCCAAAATCATGCCTTAGTCCAAAACCATGTTGACATAAAAATAGACTTAAAACTTAGAAAATAGCTAGAAAATAAATTACTAAAAATAGTAAGATATTTTTATGTCTCATAAAACTAATCTTATAGCATAATTAGCATCTTTTGGCATCCCCAAGTGCATGTCTTAGAGGATTTGAAAGAAAATAGAGCAAACAGAGTAGCAACCTAACCATCAATGAAAAAACCCTAAATCACACGACCGTAGTAAAAAATTCATAAAAATTCATTTTAACTTTGGTTTTAGTGATTCCACCATGGAAAGAATCCTAAAATCATGATCTTTCCAACCATAACTAACATATCCATATAATCATAGTCATTTTAATAGAAAACATGAAAAATCTAGCAGTAACCTAGCCATCATCCAAAAACACCTTTTTTGCACAAGTTTAATAAAAAATTCATCAAAAATTCATTTTAGATCCAAATGAAGTGATTCCACCTTTGTTGAAAAGCTTAAGTTATAACCTACATAGAAGAAAAATATCCAAAACCCTTGCCATTTACTTCAAAAATTTTCATAACTTTACATGAAATTTTGAAAAATGCCACAAAAGATCTAACCGCACAACCTCACCAAAACAACCATAATGTTGTCATTACACACCCAAATTGAATGAGAACAAAACCATTGGAAAGATTAAATGAATATATAAAAACCAAAAACCTTAGATTACAACCATATTCAGCCATTTTCTTAGTAAGAAATTAACAATTTTGCTTGCTTTTTATGCCAAAAACATTTAAAAACACAAAGAAGCCTAATTTTATTTTAGCATGAATTGAAGCCAAAACACCCATGCAACCTTAAAACCACATGGAACCCACAAAAATAATGATGGGATTTTTTCATGATTTAATTTTGACCATTCTTAAGGATCAGATTTGACAAAAACAAACCCATCCTCAAGTTAGTAGAAAAAGTACATAAAATAAACAATCTAATCTTGAAAATCAAGTCTATCAAGGGAAAAATAGCAAAAAACCCCTAGATCTACATAAAAAATGCCAAAATATGAGGTGGGATTTTTTTAGAATTGCATTCTATTGATTCCCTCAATGTAGATATGACAAAAACAACCCTACCCTAGTTAGGAAAACAAGAAAAAATGACCAGAAAAAAACAAGAAAAATGGTTAGAATTGGCCTACCTTGGAGTGGTCATGGAAGAAGCATAAATGGAGATTGGACTAGGAAGCTTGGAGAGGTTTTAGGTAGACTCATATGCCTTTTGAATTTATGGGTTCTTACTTTTGCCTCCATGCTACTTCATCCTTATAACACCAACATTGGGGAAGCTAGAAAATCTAAAGGGATGAAGGTTCTACACTAGTTGAGGAAGAGGTATGATGTTTCCACACTATGAGCAAATGGAATTTGTAGCAAAAATATATAATGAAGCTATCTGTGAATGCACTATTTTCCAAGATTGAAATCATGATTGAAACTTGCAAAAATTTTAACATAAGAACCAAAGCAAAACCTAAATGCCTACCCTTAAAACCTTAATGCCAATTTAGTGCACTGGAACTCAAAGTGCACTGAAGTGCAAGAGGGGGGGGGGGGGTTGCAGGGAAGTACTTTCCATGTTGAGAATGGTGGAAGATAAGTTCAATCTTCAAATTTTTTGAATTTTGGGCTATGGACCCCACTATACACTCTCAATTTTGGCTAGAAAACTCTATCAACACTGGGGGATTTTCATCCCTTAAATGCCTAAAAACAAATTTTTTTAACCCCTATGAATCTAGGCTAGGTAGCATGGATCTAACATGGATGCATGCTTCCCACCTTTTAAAACCTTAAAAAACCAAATTCCTTGCCATTTTTGGTAGCTACAACCTACCTCAATCAACCTTGGGCTCCAATAAGGGGTTAGATTTAGTCAAAACTTGGTATTTTGGGCTTCCACATTGGGGAAACATTATCCAACGTGGAGAAATGGGTGTAACACCTATTCTTACATCCCATTGTCCATCTAGCCCAAATTTGACCCCCATAGTAGGCCCACATGACCTAGAATCCTTCTAGTCACTCCCAGCAGTCCTCAAACCTCACTGAATCTAGTTGAAAGTATTCAAAACCTTAGGATTTGGTTCATCCATGCTAGGGGAGGCCTCATCCACTTTGGGTAGCATGGATTTAGCATGGACAGATGGGGGGATGACCAAAGCTATCAAAATCGATTGCATAGTAGCCATTTTCAACCCTAACACTCCTTGATAGCCTTCGGTAGCTTAGTTTTGCTTTAAAATAAGTAGATTTTTCATTCATAATATTTTTCACACTAATTAACCCTCCCTCCACATTGCACAACATGGAGTCAGCGTGGAAGCCTAGGGGGTATGCAAGAAAACCTAATTTGCAAATAAAGATAGCCTAATAACCTACCCTAGTAACCTCCAGACCCTGCCAAAACCTTCCAAAACCTCCAAGTGTTTTAAAATTTATCAAAAATGGTATAAAACTATCATCCCCCTCTCATCCACACTAGGACCATCATGCCTAGCATGGAAGATGGGAGTTGATTGCATGAGACACCTAAGAGCCTTCAAAATGGTGGATCTTGGCACCAAATCTTGACAATCAACTCCAACAACCCTAGAAGCTAACATGCATAGTTGATTCAATGTCAAAAGGGCTTAGATCTAACATTTTTGGTCCATTCACACTAGAGGAGACCTCATCCACACTAGCTAGCATGGATCCAGTGTGGATACAGCTAGGAAAATTCATAAGAGGTTCTAGATACATCCAAATAATAACAAATTACATTGTACTTACACCAAAGCCTTGACAACCCTTCCAAAAGATACTAGACTTTTGGAAATAGCCAAAAATGAGCCTAAGGATCTTCCATACTAAGGAGGATGTTATCCATGATAAGCATCCTAGTCCAAGCATGGATAGAAGGGGGAAGGCCAAAACTCATGAGATTTGCATGAAAATTAACTTCCAAAAGTAATCCAACACTTCTTAAAGTCAACCAAAACAATCAACAATTCCCTCGTTTTGATTCTTCACACTAAGGAGCACCTCTTCCATGCCAGCCAACGTGGATCTAGTGTGGAACTAGAGGGGTGAGCCCAAAGAATCATCTTACAACCTTCCAAATAATCAAAATTTGACCCTATGCATCAACACTCAACATCGACAACTTTGGAGACTCGCATGCATGGCCAAAAGTGATAAAAATGGTAAAAAATGCTCCCTTAGTTCTTCCATACTAGAAATCACCTCTTCCATGCTAGCTAGTGTGGATCTAGTGTGGATACTAGGGGGTGAGTTAAGAATTACCTTTAGCCACCTCAAATTGACACAAAATAACCTTGCATGCATCCTAAGACCCTATCTGCACCTCTTAGAGCCCTCATACCCTCCAAATTGATCACAAATAGCCAAAAACTATTCCTCTTGGATCTTCCTAACTAGATCCATGTTGAGCATGGAAGCCCCAACATGAAAAAATGGGGTAACATAAAAACCACTTAGAAACCCTCAAAACTACCGAATTTTAGTCTTAAACCCTAGCCCTTGACCCCGGTAACTCCAGAAGTTGACATGCACAATTGATTGTGGCCAAAATCATCCTAGATCTTGGATTCTTAACACATCCACATTGGTGAAAGCCTCTTTCACACTGGGCAACATGGAAACAAGTGGGTAAAGCTATTTTTTAACTTTTGGTAGCAAGTTGACATCCCTAAAGAGAAAAAACCTACACCAAAGAAGCCTAAGACCTCATAGCCTCAAGCATATGCCTGGTGGACCTCATTTTGGCCCTCAAATCTCATCCACTTTCATCTTCCACTTGTTTAGGGTGGAAAAGTGGTGGGGGGTGGGGGGAGGGTGGGAGAGATATGCTATTCCAACTTACTATTACACTCAAAACCCTCTAAAATGGCATCAAAACACAACTAAAGGATGCATGACTACCAAATCTTGGTTCCAAATGCCTATGTAATCCTATTTGACCTTGTTTTGCCCTAGATTCAAATCATCTATGTTGAGCCCCCTTTCATACATGCTAACTAGTGTGGAAATAAGGGGATGAAGCTTTAAAGCCTATTTTTTGACCTTTTTTGAGCTTCAAAGTGATCAACTATGATAAATTTGTCCCTACGATGCCTTGGGAAGGCTTTGAAATCTTGATTTGAACCCTCTAGATGACATGCAATCTATTTTCATTATTTTTCACATTGGGGATCACCTCTTCCATGCTGGCTAGTGTGGAAGACATTTTCAAGCTCAAAAGGAGGGTTCCAAGGGTTGAAATGAAGTTCAAAACTAGTCGATTCCCTTCCTTAGTCAACTACACTAACATGGAAGCCATTGGAAGTTGAAAATTGACCAAAACAAGCCTAGAAAACTATCTAGAAGTTTCTTCCATGATGATGGTCACCCCTTCCACATTGGCCAATGTGGAAATAGGGGTTGTCCAATGTGGAAGCCTTACAACCCTTGATTTTTAGGCCCAAACAGCCTAGAAATAGCCTCCATTGATGCCCTAACTTTCCCTAAACCATGGCCCACTAAGGCTTAAAACTAGCAAACCCTAACCCTGTTTGACTATATTTTTACCAAAATTCATCATAAGTATCCTACTTCACCTTGTTTTAGCCTTGTTTTATCATCATTGTGACATGTTTTAACCATTTTTGCATTGTTGTTCTTATTTAGCCTTGATAATACTTTCATTTCATTGTGTTTATCCTTATTATAGCCTCGTATGGCCTTGTTTAGCCTTTGATTTGTATTGAATGATGGGGTTTGAACTTCCCTAACCATCATTTAGCACCATGTGACCATGGCCCGTTAAGGCCTTAAACTAGCATCATAGTTCACTAAGACTCTAAACTATCATCATGGCTTACTATGACCTTAAACTGGCAAGCTTGTAACCAATTATGACCTTATTTTGACCTTGTTTTTAGCCTTTATTCCATTGCATCTACCTATCTTTACCTTTTTTCTTATAGCCTTGTATGACAACTTTTGCATTTTTTTGACATTAGATTAGCATATTTTTGCATAATTTCATAGCCTTTTAACATTATTTACTCATCTTTACCTAGGCGCCACTTAATGTATGTATGGTTGATATGCATGATTGAAGTATGAGTACTTGGGAGTAGATCAATTTACCTCTAAGCATAAGTGGATCTCATAATGATGTTGAATGGCTATTGAGCTCGATTACTTGAATCTTGAGCTTAAGGGTCTTATCCACCATGTAGCCTCAATAGATAAACCTTTAGAATGGCTTGAAAACCTAGTCAAAACCATTGACTTAGAGGTAGGAGACAGAATCGAAGACCCTTTGGTTGAGGTTCCTATCACAACATAGTGGGGAGAAGAAAATGCTAAAACTAAGTTCCTCACTAGAACCTCAACAGGCTCAAGACATCACCAAGGTCCTAAAAGGTAATATTAAGGCTTTCATTTGATCATATGAAGATATGTCAAGCCTGGACCTATGTCTATTACAACACAACATCATACTAGATCCTAGCATTAGACCAGTTAAGCAAAAAGTATGTAAGATTAGACCTTGGTAGTTTGTGATGAAATCACAAAACTCTACCAAGCTAGTTTCATTAGGGTTGTTGACTACATAGAATGGGTGTTCAACATAGTGGTAGTCCCTAAGAAAAATGGGAGTATCCACATTTGCATCAATTTCTAAAACCTAAATAAGGCAACCAACAAGGAATACCTTTCTTAGCCTAGGATTGATCAACTTATTGATACTATGGTTGGACATGCCTTATTGTCCTTTATGGATGGGTTCTCAGGATATAACCAAATTAGGATCAGCCTAGAACAACTTAGCATGACATTCATGACCCCTTGGGGTATCTTTTACTATACTATGATGCCCTTTGATCTTAGGAACATATGAACAACTTATAAATTAGACATGACCTATATCTTTAGTGATTACATACTAGGTTTGCTCAATGATCACATGGATGATATAGCTGTTAAATTCAAAGTGGTCAATGACCATGCTAATGACCTAGATCTTGTGCTTAAATGATGTCTCAAATACAAGCTTAGGCTTAATCCCAAGAAGTGTGTTTTCAGTGTCAAGACTGGTAAGATGCTTGGCTTTGTAGTATCTGAAGCAGGGATACATGTTGATCTTGATAAGGTTAAGGCTATATCTAAACTAGAAACACCTACCCATCTTAAGGAGCTTTGGGGATCACAAGACATATTACAATTTATTCGTAGGTTCATCTCTAGGCTTATGGATAAGTTACAACCTATGTAACACTTGCTTAAGAAAGGGGTTCACTATGAGTGGATGACTCAATGCTAAGAGGCCTTTGAAAACCTTAAGCTAGAGTTGGCACAACTACCAATGGTCTATCCTCCAAAATAGGGTAAATCATTTTACTTCTACCTTGTGATCTTTGACACATCCATTGCTTCTTTACTTTATCAAAAACATGATGATGAAGCAGAAATGCCAATATACTATCTTGGCCATGCATTAGTGGCCCACGAGACTTAATACACTAAAGTGTAGAAGTATTGTTTAGCAGTAGTCTTCTCATTAAAGAAGTGGAGACACTACCTCTTCAAAAGCCCAGTCAACGTCATTTGCAAGGATAACATACTTAGATCCATGATGACCAATATCTATGAGAGTATTTATATAGCCTAATAGAAAGCCATAACTATGGAGTTTAACCTTCATTACATCTTTTAAAACTCCATGAAAGGTCAAGCTAGAGCCGCACAACTCACTGTTTCACTTGTTGATGACCAAGAAACCATAGATCCTGAGTACCCTGATGAACACATCAATAGCATTAGCTAAGTACCCAAGGGCTATGAGGTGGTCATGCACTTTGATAGAGCTTCAATTGACCATGGGCCTAGTGCTACTACCATTGTAACATTTCCATCTGGTGAAATTTGGCCCTTCACCTACCGTTTTGAGTTTCCATGTACCAACAACATAGCAGAGTATGAGGGTTTGATCAGAGGAATGATGGTAGCTCATGACCTAGGAATTAAGCAATTAATGATTAGAGGTGATTACAACTTGTGGTTAACTAAGTAACCAAGGTTTACGCTTGCAAAGCCAAATACTTACAACCTTACTAGGACCTAGAAAAACAATTGTTACAACAATTTATAGATGTTGATATCACCTACATACCACAAAATGATAATTTCATAGTTGATACAATTGCAATGTTAGCCCTCACTATAACGATAGAGGTGTTTAGTAAGTTGTCCACCTTAAGCATGGACTGTGCTATACCCATCATACAAAGTTTTGAAGATACCTTTGTGGTTGTAGTTCATATTGCTACTGCCAAGGAGTGGTATGATGATATCAAATTTTACCTTATGCATGGTGAATCCTCACAAGGCTTGACTACTGCTCAAAAGGATGTTGTACATAAATGATTAAAGAGTATATCATTGTAGACAATAACACATTATGTTGATAGTCCTATGATGGTGTATTATTAAAGTGCTTAGTTAAAACCAAAGCCAAAACAATCCTAGAGGAGGTTCATAAGGGTGTTTGTGGGGACATATAGGACCTAGAGCTATGACCACTAAGATTAGATGGTTACGCTATTACTGGTCCCGTATGGAAAGAAATTACTTGTAGAAGGTTAAGCTTTATGACATGTGCTAATGGCATAGTAACCTGATACATGTACCACAAACTAAGTTGTACATCACTCAGATCACTTGGTCATTTCAACGATGAGGGTTGGATATCATTGGACCTATAATGCCTAAGTCTTCTACGGGTCATAGCCTCATCATCATCACAACTAAATATTTTACAAAGTAATTTGAAGCTATTTCCCTAAGAAGGAAGACATTAGAATAAGTCTATAAATTCATACTTGATAACATTGTAGCCTATTTTTAGCATATCCATGCCCATAGTTATAGATGATGGACCACAATTTAGTAGCCAAAAAACAAAGGATTTCTATCATGAACTAGGCATGAAGTGTTCTTTCTCATCACCTTATTACCTTCAAGCCAATGGACAAGCAGAAGCAAGTAACAAGGCTATCATTAACTTCCTTAAGAAGATGCTCAACAATAGTAAGTGCAATGGGCATGAGCAGCTTGTCTATGAACTTTGCGCCTATTGTACAACCTATCATAAATAGCAATTGGTGTAACACATTATAGTTTGGTTTATGGTTCTAAACCTATTTTACCTCTTGAATTACATGTACCATCACTTTAAGCAGACCTAACTGACTTCATCAATGATGAACAATGTAAGAAGTTGTGGACAATGGACTTGGACTCAATGGAGGAGCAACATGTGCAAGTGCTTGCTCACGTCAAGCACTATCAAGAGAGGTAGAAAAGACAACACCATCATAACTTGACCAAGAGTAGAATCAAGGAAGGTGACCTGGTCCTCAAAGCCATTCATGAGCTTGCTAATAAATTCTTATCCAAGTGGAAATGTTCCTTCATTGTCACCAGAGCCTATGATAATGGAGCATTCAAAATAGTTGATATAGATGGGAATGAGTTGGCCAATTTGGTCAATTATTCCTATCTAAATCCTTATTGCATGGAACCTACATGTAGCCTACAGTAGCCATGACATTGATGATCATCAACAAGCAAGCCTACTTTAATATGGCATGTCAAGGCCTTAAAATTGACAATATGGTCCGCTACAACCTTAAATTGGAAATACAACCTACTAAGGCCTTAAATTGATACCATGATCCACTATGACCTTAAATTGACACCATGACTTGCCAGGGCCTTAAATTGGTACCATGGCCTATCACGAATTTAAACTAGCAATGTTGATGGGCTTCAATAGCTTGGTTTTATCATTTTATGAGGCCTATATGCAATGTAATGCTATAGCATGTTCTATTTGCTTGGTTTTATTGTCCTTTTGAA
>MNCI01022494.1:455310-483951 GCA_015680685.1 Gnetum montanum
ATGGGGAAGCAAATTGCTAACAATTCGAATGACTAGTAAAGCCTCAAAGCCTAATGACCAAAGAAACCTTGGAACAAAGTGATTAGATCCTCAAACACATTTTCCAAGCAACTAACACTTCAAAACATTGTTAGTATCATGCTATAGCTATGATGACAATACTTGGAATGTATTGTTAGCCTCCATGAACATCTCCCTAATGACCTCACTACCATCATCTCATCATAGTACTATCCCATCATTACAAGCACTCTTTGGCATGGTTCAACACTACTAGATCAAGTGTGGAGAGGGAATGTCAGTGGTAGAGCTATAATGGTGTTTTGTATTCTTTGTCAATGCCTCTTAGGTCAATCCTCTAGAAACAAACAAAGAGGGACCAATGACACACCACCAAATTTGCATGTTGTAACATNGGGGGTATATACTTTTCTATACTAGAAACACCTATAGGAGGATGGACCTTATCTACCCCTAGTGTGGAGGGATGTGGATCACCTACTCCCAGTGTAGAGGGGCAAATCTTAGCATGGAAGCATGAGGAATTCATAGTGCCCAGTGAGGAGGGTGGTTTGACCTTCATTCCCAACATTGAAGCTCCATCTTCCTAGCGTTGATGCATCCTCCCCCTAGCGTAGAAGCCACAAAGACTAAATTCCAACACTTCATGTACTTCAATGTTTACCATGCATTTCAACAAGAAAAGTTGAAGGCCCAATGTAGAAGATCTACCTCAAGTTTAGATGGTGTGCCCCTATTACTATTTATAGTAAATAGAATGGCCATGGGGGTTTGGCACTTACTATATATGGTAACCCCCAAATTTGGACATCCATCTTACTTGTACCTAGGATAAATTTGTAGCAAAATTATAGCCAATTTGCAGCCACATTACAGTTGAATTGTAGCTAATTTGTAGTCCATTTCATGAACAAAAACCTATAAAACCAAAGCCTCAAAACCATTCTTAGGTTCCACACTTTGGAATTTTTAGAAATATAGCATTTTTGGCTTCCAAGAGTGCTTACAACCTTGCAGAAATGTAGCTTTTTCAAGCCTCCCAGCATGGAACCCTTATAGCCTTGTTACCCCCTTGAGATTTGTGGGTTTTTTTGGTTTCTACATTGCACTCCTTGGAATCCCAACTTCCAATGTGAAGCATTTTGATAGTTAAATTTTCCACATTTCTCAACCCCCAAGTAGTGACCAAGGTTGTAGATTTGGAGCAATAGAAAAAGATGTTCGATAGCATTGAGAGTGGTAGGACACCTGGATCATGGAGGTGATTGCATCGGCTTCAACGGATCTTGAACTCTCATCAAAGTGAACCCCCTTTTCTCTTCCATGGGTAACATATGTACACAATCTCTAAATTCATTCTTTATTCTTCTTCAATAAAGTTTTAAAGTTTCAATTTGTGTGCAATTTGTATTCACTTCTCGATCTCTAGATTTGCATTTTTCTTTACATTATCCACTTTGTATTTCATATGTCCTTGGGTGATCTTATGGATCATCCCCATTTTTTTAGAGGCCCTAGGGATTCTATGTTGAGGCTGCTATGCTAGGGCTTTTGATTTTTTAGCTATCGAATTTTCCAGTTGCAATAAACAAACACACACTTAACTAAGCATCATACTTACAACATGGCTTCAACCAAAGATCAACCATCCCCTACCAAAGAGATGAAAAGGGTTAATGCAAAAATAGATGATGATGAAGAATGGAGTATGCCAATGGAAACTAGAATCTCATGCACTCATAATGATCCCTACTATCTTCACTTCACCGTCATCTTTCACCAAGATGGGCAACTAAGGTGGAAATACCTGTAGGGCAATAGTCTTCTACTTCTAGAACATTCTACACCTACAATGCTTCAAATAGCTTTAAAAGGGATGAATCTAAGCCACATGGAAGAAGGATATCATGTGACCAAACACATGACAAGACCCTACCAACCCATAGAGGCACAACTATAGAGAGATGCTGCTATGAAGATTAAACATGCCCACAATAAAGGAAAGTATATCAACTCTCTTGTTGTCTTGGAAGAGCTTGATCACAATACATTTATAGTAGAAAAAATCCACTAGGATCATGAAGTCAATTCTCAAATTCCTATTATTCATTTAGAGGAACCTATCAAAGTGTAGTTGCATTCAACCTTAGCAGAAACACCCAGAAGAGAAGCAACAAACTCTGAGTACAAGTAAGACTCAAGGCCAAAAGCTTCTACTGGATCCCAAAAAGAAGAACATCATAGTTACAAAAGGAGGACTAGCCAACACCATTCTTCCACTACTTCATCTTCATCCTCATGACTGTTAGTGAATTCTGATATAAGAGAATATAGGTACAAAGATCATAACAAGAAAAGGTGTCAAACTCATGATCAAAATGACTATTACCCAAGGCACTATGATGAGGAAGATGAAGAGCATGAACTACAAAGAAATAGAGATAAACATGAGAATAGAGAGAGGTATGAGCATCAAGGGGGGCATCACTACCATAGAGTAGCTAAACCTTATGAGTGCAAAGAACCCCTATTAGCAACTTGAAGCATGATCGATATATGAAAGCTATTTATATCCCAACCAAGCACATAAGGGATAGTCATATTAAGCTACTAGACATGAACAACATTTATAGATTTGAGGGTGGTTACAATGTTAATCTACAACACCACCTTTAAGCATTTCATGATGCTTGTGCCCTACATAACATAGCGGGTGACTAGCAGACATTGAAGTTATTCACAAAGAGGCTATCAGCTAGTACAGATTGCTAGAACCAGAATTAATCAAGAGATGGAGCACCATTCTAAAACATTTTAATGATAAATACCAAATCTATTCTTGGGTGTCCAATCTTCAAAAAGAAATCCAAGGATGGAAGTAAGGGACCCATGAATCCCTTGATGCAATAATAAACCGATATTATTCACTGTTGCATAGGTACCTAGGCCATGGATTTTCCAAAAGGAAGCAACTTATGCACATTGTCGATGGGCTCAAAAACAAGACCAAAGAGATCCTTGGGGTTTATGTCCAAGGTCAATTATCTGAGATGTTTGTCCATTGAATCCCAAGACTTATTGATCAAGTGGAAAAGGAAAAAGGCAAACTACAGAAGAGAGAATCAATAGAAGAGTACAAAAGATATCCATCCATTTGTAAAAGGAATGTAAGAATATGTGATCAACATGAAGAGGAAACCTTGGACCAGGTGATCCAAACGAAGACACTACCTATTTAGAAATCTGTTACTGATATAGTAGTCAAGGTAGAAAAGATGTGGGATTCGGTAGATGAAAAATTTGCAATAGCTTTAAAGATTGTGGAGGAACAAATTGAGTAAGCCTTCAACAACGACAAGAACAAAAGGAAGAAGAGAGACTTTGGATAGAAAGAAAAAGTGGCTTCAATGGCCAAATGTTCTAAAATGAGCTCTGAGGCTGAGGAAGGATGTGCAGTGTGACAATATGAACATCCCAAGGGATGTTGTCCTATGATGATACATTTATAAGAAATAGGGGCATACACACTCAATCTTAAGTTCACTAAGAAGAAAATGCCTAAGTAGTTATCTTACTCTCAAGGTAACTACCAACAAGCATTCTAACCAACATACTACCCTAGTGGAGCCTATAAACAAGCACATGAGTAGTATCATCAGTAGTGGCAAGAACCACAATCATGGGCAATGCCATCACCATGATAGTAGTATCCATATCAGCAACCTAACCCTTATGGATACTATGTCCAACATCTAATTTCTCTATGGAACAAAATAGTTCAAACTCCTCAATATTACCAACCAGAATACCATAGGCCAACACCTCCAAGGATGGACTCCAATCAGTATATGCATCCACAAGTAGATGGTTTGTTTAATCAAACTCCTAATCCTTTACCACCTGTGCCACCACTAGTAATGTAGGGAGAACTGCCATCACAACCATAATAGAAAAATACAACTAGGATGATGACCATGTAGAAGGGAACAACCATGCAAGAACCACAATTTAAGAAATGACCATTCTTTCAAAAAAGTTTAGAGAAGGTTTGATGAATGGGGAACACATCTACTTCCACTCCATCCACATTCAATCCTGATAGAAATTACAAGCTTCCATCATCATCAAATACAAATGTGACAACTATCATGCTGACACAAACCATTACTCACTGGATCAAGGTAGGAGCACTTCCTCAAAAATGAAGAAATTTGAGAAGTCCCTTAGTGTACCTTCAAGTAGCAGGGCAATAACCATGTAAGGCTCTACTTGATTCTAGGTTAGAAGTAAACCTAATATTGCAAGACATGTATAAAGCTTGGAATCTACACCATTAAAGAAAAGGAACATTTGACTAAAGCTTGCAGACCAATCGATCATAGTTCCACTAGGACAAGTAGATGATGTGATTACCATCATTAGTTGCTAGTCCTACCCTGTAGATTCATTAGTTGCTGGTCCTACCCTGTAGATTTTTTGGTTATTCATTTAGGTAAAAACAAGGGAGATTTTCCAATCATAATAGGAAGGGCCTAGCTTAGCACTGTCAATGCTGAGCTTAGTATTAGAGATTTTTCCTTGGAGATTTCCAAGGAATATAAAGCTGGTATTATTCAAAGACATAGAGATCCATGTATCTCATATAGCAATAATGGGTGTAGTTGCATGTAGAAGATATGGGCAATCAGACAAGAAGAGAATACAACATGCAACAAATGTGTCAAAGAAATGTGTGCAAAAGTTCTTGTATGTAGTATCCACACAATAACAAGGCACCTACTAGCTAATTATAGACAAGGAAATTGAATCAAATATATAAATGAAACCAGTAAACTAAATAATAAGTGCATACGTAGAAGAACCTGATAAGCTAGAACAACTAAGAAGAAGACATCCCTACCCACATGAAGGTAAAGAAGAAGAAATATAATGGGGACAATTAAAGATCCCATATCAAACTAAGCTAGAATTTTTGGAACTAAAGGCCCTACTGGCAGAACTTGAATATGCTTTCTTGAATAATTAATGCCTACCTAGACAAAGAGTAAAAGAAGAAGTTATCGAAAGTAGTCAACAAGTGGCCAACAACGTTCACAGGGTCTTATGATGAGATCATAGGAATTGATTCAATAATCTATCAACATTGAATATATATTGATCCAATAGTAAAACCATGATGCCAACTGCAAATGAGGCTAAATCTAGAACTTTAAGAGGTAGTTAAGTAGGAGATGGAAAAATTATATCCCATTGTAGATAGTGAAGGGGTCAGTTTTTTGGTAGTAGTTCCAAAGAAGGGAGGCAAGTTGTGAGTGTGCATTAACTTCCAATGAATTTTACCACATTCAAGGATCATTTTCCTCTACTGTTCATTGACCAAGTCCTAAATATTATTGTAGGACATGAGTACTATAGTTTTTTGGATGGATACAGTGGATCTAACTAGATCCACATTGCACCCAAGGATCAAGAGAAGACAACGTTCACTAGTCTATGAGGAACGTTTGCTTACAAGTAGATGCCTTTCGGTCTCTACAATGTGCCAACCATCTTTCAGAGATTTGTACTTAGCATCTTCTAGAAACAAATAGGAAATGGTGTTGAAGTATTCATGGATGAATTTTCAACATATGGGCTAGATTTTAAATAGACACTGGACCATCTAAAGTAGGTATTAAAGAGATGTGTAGAGACTAATATAAAGCTCAATTGGTAAAAATGCTATTTTATTGTCCAACATGAGATCATCTTTGGGCACAAAATTTCGTAAAAATAAATAGAGGTGGTTCTTGGAAAAGTTTAGGTCATACAAAACATCATCCATAGATCCCAAACCGTCAAGGATGTTTAATCATTTTTGCACCACATGGGATATTATAGAAGGTTCATCAAAAAATTTTCAAAGATTACAAAATTGCTAGTTGAATTAACTAAGAAGGTTGAATCCTTTCAATGGAATGACTCATGTGAAAAGGCCTTTAAAACCTTGAAACAGAAGCTAATCAAGACACAAATCCTACAAGCTCTAGATTGGTCCAAGCCTTTTCATATCATGACTGATGCTTCAAACTATGTACTCAGGGTAGTATTGACACAACTAGATGACTAAAATAGGCCATACTATATTCATTATATTAGTAGAAGCATCACCAGGGCACAACTTAGCTTCACCACAATGAAAAAGAAGCTAATGGTAGTGGTGTATGCACTTGAAAAGTTTAGACATTATGTGCTCAAGTACCTGATCTACATCCACACTGATCACAGCACCATCCATTTTCTTATGAAAAAACTAGAAATTAGTCCCTAGGTGATTAGATGACTTGTTATCTTACAAGAATTTGACATAACTATGATTGACAAGAAGGGTATAAATAATTTTGTAGTTGATCACCTATCAAGACTCAAATGGAGCTCACAGGATCATGTAGAACCTTTGTCACATCAATTCCTTGATGCAAACTTGTTCACTAAGATAGTAAGGGTTGTAGACTCAATAGAAACATCATGGACAACTAATTATTTGACTTATCTAACAACACAGGAGCTTTCTATTGAATGGAGCAAGAAATAAAGAGAGAAATTCCTTCATAAGGTGAAATGATACATGGAAATAAATGGAAAGCTTTACAAGATTTGTGCAGATGGGTTAGCCCAATGGTGCATTCCAGAATGTGATTAACTATAGATCCTACAGGATGCACATGAGGTTCCATATGGTGGCCATTACACAGGACATCAGACAACATTAAAATTAATGATGGCAAGCTACTTTTGGCCTACCTTGTTCTGAGATGCCCATACCTTTACGTAGTTTTGTGAGAGATGCCAAAAAGATGAAGGAATAATGACTAGAAATAAAGGATCACAACACTCAATCCGACCACTAGAACCATTTGGTATACAAGAAATTTATTTTATGGGCCCCATCGCACCAACATCAAATGGAAAGGCTTATATAGTTGTGATCATGGATTATTACACCAAGTGGGTAGAGGCAGCAATAGTTAAGGATTATATAGCTAAAATAGCTATCAAGTTTTTTCAACAACATGTGATGAACCAGTTTGGATTGCCACAAACTCTTATTTTCAATAATGAAACTCATTTTACCAGTGCTACTTTCAAAAATCTTATGTAATAGCTTAGGGTAAATCATAAGTTGACCACATCATAAAATCCCCAAGCTAATGGTTAAGAAAAAGTGACTAACTATGAGATCACTAGAATATTGATTAGGATAGTTAGTAGATTTAGGAAGGATTGGAGCATTAAGCTAAATAATTCTCTATGGGCCTATAGAACAACATGAAAATTACCCATCGATTATTTACCCTATGAGCTAGTCTATGGTAAATTACCCACGCTACCAATCCAGGGAGAGCTTCAAACTCTAGCTACTACCAATCAACTTGACATAAACTTGAGCTTTACCTAACTAGAGCTCCTAATGAATCTCAATCTATTAGAAGAGAAGAGGTTAGTAGAACTTATGAGCAATGAGATCCATAAGACTTACTTGCATAGGCATAATGCTCATATAAGGCAAGTATTGATACAGCCAGGCGACAAGGTCCTCTATCATAATCCCAATCATGTCCAACAAAAGGCCAAGTTTCAAATGCTTTGGGAGGGACCCTATATCGTTCAAGCACCTTCAGGTGCTATGCATATTCACCATTCATCCAACCCACATAAGCTCATCCTAGTAAACATCTAGTAGGTCAAACCATACCACCAATATTCCAATTCCACTAACGATTCCACCCAACTTGTCCAAATGTCCTCTTCTTGTTCACTTTTATGATTAATTGATCTTAACCATATTTGTGGGGGCACCCATTGGGACACATAGGTATCTCTGAAATTTTCCATTTTCTTATTACCTTTTCTATTTTCTTGATATATTTTCTTTTCTACTATATTTTTCATTTCTTAAACTTTTATTGTTCTTTGATATTTTATAATTCTTTGACATTTTTTCATTCTTTTTATTTTTCTAAATTTTGACATATTTTCTAATTTTTCATGATTTTCATGTTTTTTTCTCATTTTACTTGTACATATTTTTGTCAATTTTCCAATAAAAAACATCAAATAAGGCAAGTTGTAGTTCCAATAAGGTGAATATTTCTCTATATTATCAATCATAAGGGACTAGTTATCTATACAATGGGACCACAACATCCATCCATCCATTCCAACAATTAGAGGTTCTTACTATGGCCATAATGATATTCTTCTCATAATAAAATAAGAATAAACTTGTGATCATCATGCCTAGACAAAAAAGTGAGGAACTAAGTGGAAATGCAAATGGTGTGACATCAAGGGGATTTGTGGATTTTCTTAGATTATTACTGTGAGTTCTATCTTGTTGCTAAGGAAGTATTATATCCTTGTATATTTAATGAAAAATGGAAGTAAGAGTACAATAAATGTTGCCTTACCATGTTACTAGAAAGACATGTTACCCATGCTTGAAGTTAGTCCTCTGGTAAGGTTGACATAGTCAAAAATAAAATACATGCACAAAATATATTTCTTTGGAGGGGGAGGGGGTGTCCCACTAGAAAGACATGTTACCCATGCCTGAAGTTAGGTGGGTTCTTAGAAATCTTAAAAATATTTAAAAAGTACAATTAATAAACTCCTCCCTTAGATAATACTCCAAGTAGCAACACTCTTTGCAACAAGGATAGCCATGTGGTTGTGAATCCAAGTGATGAAACAATGTGATGTCATTGGAATGTGGTTTGGACTTGGTTTGAATCTTAAAACAAAGGACTAATGATTACTCTACCCACAAATTCCACACAAGAATTCATTATGCCAATGGTACGACACCTCATGTCTCGATTTCGACAATACCTTCAACAATCCATTTCACTTCACTGTATAGTCAATCATAACTTCTGGTTTTGTGTAATATAGTGATATTTCCTAATTCAATGATACTAATATGTGTGTTTTGCTCAACAAGTATGCCTTACATTCAGCTCCTTGAGTACCTAAGAACACTTTTAGAAATGGTTATACAAGGGCACTAAGGGCTAGAGCCTACTTTGGGGAGGATACACTTGTATAACTCTTGTATTTCATACTTTGCAAGCAATTCCACATCATCTTGTGCCTTCTAAGATCATCCAAAAGTCTAATAAACATTTCCCTTACTTTCAAAATTTTTTCCATGAACTTATAACCCTTCGTCCATCTTATATACACTTCATAATCTTTCATAGCCTAAAATTCCTTCTTTATGAATTTTCAATGCCCAAATTTTGAAATCTAAGCATCATGACTATTCTAAGACCCTTTGAAAACATGCATTTTCTTCTAATCACTTAGTCTTGCTCATTTTTTAATTAGAAAATGCTCACAAAATGCAAATTTTTTGTGGTGATGTCGTTGATGCGATGTTTGAGCCCCTCATACATTATTGATATAATGTCGCACTACAAAAATACTATATATAGGCATGAGAAGTTAGACAAATTTTTCATTCTTGCCATTTACCATAAGAGAATTTTTTGCTATTTCTCTCTTGAGCTCTAATGCGCTAATTTCCACAAGCCATAACTTTGCCCCTATAGCTCCAACTTCCAAAATTATTGAACCTTGTTGATCATAGAGTGCTCAACTTAGTCTTGGAGGGGTGACATCGAGAAAAATTGGAACCAAGTTTTTTGAAAATATTACCTAACTCCAAACTACAAGCACATCCCTTTGACTCCATAACAGGCTACAAGCACTAGTTATGGGACTAGAAAGACATGTTACCCATGCTTGAAGGTCCCCTCTAACTAAGGCTCTTTCTCACTTCTGGCTTCTCTTTTCTTCTCAATAAGAAACAATGATTAATCTATGGGAGCATTCTTATGTCTCGAGGGGGTGGGCTGGTTTGAGAGTATCGATGCAAAGTCACTAGGAGTGGTTGGTTTTGATCTAGACTAAGGATGGACTTTATTGGGTCATCTTAACTATAAGATCCACAAGGGACTTCATGTGACCACAATGTGGGACTCCATTCCACCTTCTCTTTTATCTACTACTACTTCCCATAATTCATCTCACTACTAGTTTTTCATGGTTTTGTTCAATGTCTTAGTTTGATGTGTCAAAATTCTTAGGTAGGTTCTTACAAGATTTAGTCCTTAACATTTCACAACCATTAATCAAACATGGGGCCCACAGACTCTTTGCTTTGAAGACATGCAAGGCATTAAGGGCATGGGCCTACTTTGGATAGGACCCACTTGCTTGCCTCTTAGTTAGGCTAGTTAAGTTCTTATCCTTAGGCATTTTCATGATCAAATCCTTTGCGTGCTCTATCAATGACATTCAATTGTGCACTCCTTCACAATGTTCTCCAATGAAAATCTCTTTTTGTTATGAATTATCCAACCCTCTTTAAGCATTTCATCATGTTCATAGCTTTTCTGTCTCTTCAAGAACTTCAAGCTGTGTTAAAAATGTTTCTTTTTTTCATTATCTTTAATGTTAACCATTTTTTGAGCCTAGAACCTTCCAAAACCATAACTTTTTAGCTTCTTGTCCAATTTACCTTGTTTTTCAATCCTACCACTACCAGAGGTAAGCTCTACATTGTGGGGGCCACATAGGTTTTTCATGAAATTTGTTTTTGAAATTTATCAAACTTCCACAAAGGTTTAACTAATGAAATAACATTACAATCATTGATTTATTAGGTTAAACCCTTCCAATGAACTCTGGTAGCCACAAGAAATTAAGTAATATTAAGATAATCAATCTATTATATTCACAACTTAGCTAACTATAACTGCCCAAGAGAGACAAGGTACCTATATGTTATAAGTTACACATTGCACACTAATCCTTGATTTTGTTGTGATCATAGATGGCACTAAAATTGATGCATGGATAGGAAGCAAAATTGTCCTAACCAACGGATAAGTGGACTAGAGAGGGAAGGAATTAATAGCTTGAATAATCCCAGAACTAGGTAGCAAAAGCCATGAGATGGAACCTCTTTAGAATCATTTAATCTTCACCCTCATTTTCAAGTTGCCAAGAGGGGTTTGGATGTCAATTTTTTCTAAGGTGTTCAATTTTTTTATCATGAACATCAAATTTTGTAAAAAATTGTAAATCCATATACTTGGGGCACTTAGTGTCTCTTTGTTTAGTCCAAGTATGTTTGTGTGTCAATTAGTTAGTTAATAATCTCATACCTTCCCAATATTTTGTAAAGAACTAGTTTCTCCTTTTGTTCACTCGAGGACGAGTTTTCATTCAGTCATGGGGGTATGATGAATTGCTTTTTGGTAGGCCCTGATATTAGAGCCCTAGATGCGTTATTAAATATTTTATATCTTAGGATGTGTGCTAGCCTATAAATACAACACTTGGACACACAATTCATACATATTTCCATTAGTTATTAGCGAAGCTCTTACAGTTTTTCCTTCTAAAAGTTAGAATATTTTCTGCAGGCCCTTAGTAGGAGTCAAAGAAGTATATGGATATTTATTCAAGCATTGATGTACCTTAGCATAATAGTATGAATGAAAATTAAGATGAGCTTTTCTAATGAAACCTTGTAGAACTTGTAATAGATTAATGCTTTCTTTATGCATTTAATATTCATGCAATCTACTTTAATGAATTTTAATCAAGTAATTAATATCAATTAAATTGCACACATAAGCACGACCACTTCAAGCATACGTTTAACACTTGGTAACCCTAGTAGCACTTAATGCTTGGTAACCCAATGGTGCTATAACATGTTCAATATGTGTACAGAAAATGGGAACAGATGCCTATGTTAAGATTAGTTAAGTTTTAGCTAGTTGTTAGGTTTGTTAAGCATTTATTTACTTTAATTTTGTTCTTAAGTAACTTAATCCATAAAAAATAAAATGATAAAAATCATATACCTTAGTTACACTTAACCACGCACTTACAATTCACAAGTGGAATTAAGCAAACAATGATTGCAACGGTTAGATTCACCTCCTAGAGACCAGTGTACTTAGAGTGCTAAAGTCTACGGAATTTGATTGGATCGCTTAGTGAACACTAGTGATTCGTATGGTTGGGCATAGGGCTACTCATTGCTCATCAAGTAGTAAGTAGGACCCAATAGCTAGCCATAGGCTAATCAAAAATAACAACAATAGCAACAACATCAAGTTCCATTGTCACTGCCATAGGATTTTCGACCTTCAATGAGTCATCTGTAGCAAATTGTAGATACAATTAGCTAGGAAACAAGAGAGGGGACCAATCTCTACAAGGTCATTAAAGACGCAATCAAACCCATCAGCTCAATAGACCCTACCAATGAACAAATATCATTACAGTTAAGAGGAGGGGATGCTTGGTCACAACAAATCTCAAGGAACACTACATCATTCCAAGTGATGCTGGAAACTAGAGAAGGAGCCAGAGTGGTGGTCATGGAGCATTAAGTTGCAACAGGAGCTGTTGAAGTGATTACTAATCATATTAAGGAGTCCTTCAACATTCCTATTGTGCCACGAGCTGATATCTCTGGAGCAAAAGATGCTCAAATGTTGGTTGGAATCTCAATGATTCCAACTAAACATGTAGACATCTTAGACAGACTACTATAGACAGGGCAAGTTATGCAAAATATCTTTGATATCCCTAGTGATATCATAGTAGTCCATTCTAACCTAATTGTATTAAAGAAAAGTTGGACATGGCTGAGACTAGGGTAGAGCATGCTAAGAACGAAGTCCAAAAACTATAAGAAAAGCTCACAACCTTGAGAGCATAAAGAAGAGATTCCATGTAGTTTGTGGTGCCTAACCAACTTGACTAATTTCGAACAGACCATGTGAATTGCCTCATCGACCAAAACATGAAGATGGAGTGAGAGAAGAAGAAGGTAGTATGGGATGCCTCAGTGATAGAAGCACAAACATATGCACATGCCAAGGCACTCATTGCTCTATAGAAGGTAAAAAAACAATTAGCTATAAACAATGCTTGGTTGACCAACATTGAGTGACAAAAAAACATTCTCGAAGAAAGCATCTAGTAACTTCAAGAACAATTAGTTCAAGTCAACTAGGATATGAGCTGCTTGGCCCAGGAGAATTAAATCTTATCAATGGAAGAAGTCTACACAATCAGACAAAAATTTGCAATTGAGATTAGCCAATGGCAAAATGAGGCCAAGAAGCATGAATGGCTCAAAGATAATTTCTAAGATCAAGTGGGCATGTACAAGCAGATTAACAAGAAAGAAAAATCTAGATGCCTAATTCCAAGATTAGTTTCATTTCAAGGAAAAATCAAGACTAGTAGCCAATCCTAGATAGTCTAGCCCATGTCCTCCAAGCAGAAATTAAAAATAAACCTACAAATTGAGGATCTCATAGAATACATGGGGTTAGTGAATCTCCATTATGCTAACTTGACCATGTTAACAATAGGTAGGCCCAAGAATGAATTAGAGCAACAAGTAGCTAGAGTATACGCTTTATATGAGAAAACATTTGCTGACACAAAAGATGCTTTATAAAAACTGCATGTGGCAAATTCTGAACTTTAAGTTGTAAAAGCTAGCTACTAGGGCCAAAAAGATGTTGTAGCTAACATGGCTTGTAGAATGTTTGACTATCATGAATTGAGGAAAATAGCTAGATCATTTGAAGAAGAACAATGGTAATTCATAGCCTAGTATGTCAAAGCCAATCAAATGTTCCCACAGCCATGAGGCCCATAGAATGTACCAGCTTCATCACACATTGCTCAGCAAGCATGAATGGTACATAATCATAGGACAGAAAAGGAAAAAATTCAAGCATTACTTAATAGATATCAATTCAAGAAGCCTAATGATAAATAGAAGAAACTAATGGAGAGCCACCACCGCCGAGCGCATAAACTACATCGAGCTCCTTCAACTTTTTTGGTTTGTTTTGTCATTCACTTGTGTTAAAATTTTGTAAAAACATCACTGTGGCATTCAGAGTCATGTAAATAGTTTGTTAGTCATGTATAGTCAAACGTACCTTCCAATTTTGTAAGGGACTCCATCCTTATTTTATTTTAACTCGAAGATGAGTTTCTAGTCAGTCGTGGGGATATGATAAATCCAAATTTTATTGTATTACAACATCATAGTAGCAATATCATATTAACAATGTTGTTGATATAATGTCACTTCTCATGCTATGTCATCATTGATTTGAAGTCTCGAGATGTATGCACCTCTATAAATACAACACTTAGACACATGATCCAACAACTTTTCATTCTCATTGTAATAGAACTCTTATAGTTTGATTTCTTAGATTTAGACTTAGTGATAGAAGAGTGAATGCCCACAGTGTGATGTGTCATAGTTGAATGGTATCTTTATTCAAGCAAGTTGTACTTTGGCACAATTTGTGATAGCAATAAAGATCGAGACTATTTCCCATCATTGCAATATTTTCTTAGTTTACTATTTTACTTAGCATAATTTCTACTATTTTACTAGCTTAATACTTTACTTTTCAAGCACTTTATTTTTACTTGCATGTTATTAAAGCAGGATGAGAATGACTGATTTTGAGTGTTTAAGTGTAATCGTTTGGTAGTCTCAATAGTCATTTCACTTGATTTGCTCAATAGTGAACTCACTTGGCAACCTAGTAATGGTTACACGAGCCCAATGCATGTATAGTAAATTAGGAACAAATACTCGTCATTGTAGGATAAAATAGATTTACGTTTCCACTATTAGTTAGATTTAGCATTTAATTCTACTTTCACTATGTCTACACTTAGGAGCATAATTGGCCCTACAACATCATTCAACATATACCTCACTACAAGCTAAACCATACACTTAAACTTCACTAGCTTGAAATGGGAAGATAGCAATCGCAAGCTTAAATTAATTACTAGCATATCAACAATATCCATCCACGAATTATGATTGGGTCATGCATGAACACTGGTGACTTGTGTAGTTGAGTGTTCGATGCTCCACTGCTCATCACTATGTTTAAATTATTTCAAAATTCAAGACCCCCAAAAGGAATTAATTTAAAAAAAATTGAGACAAAACTTTTACTACCATTAAAGCTAACAATTTTAGATGTATTCTAGGAAAATCATGCTTAACTAAAAATCTTGGAAACTAAGAGAGAACGTGTAAAAACATTTTTAAGTAACAAATTCAAGAATAATTTTTATACATGCTATAAAATTCTCTTGTTAAATGTAGATATGCAAATTTTTGAGGTTTAAGTAATTTATCAATATATTATATATATCTTAAAAAATCCAAAGATTATAATATGTGAAGATTTTTAGAGAATTATTTCTAACTTAAGAAATTATTTGGATAATTGAATGTAAATGTTGCTTTTCAAAAATGAAAAATTATAAATTAGATCTAAAAATTTAAAATCTTTCATTTGCATGATAATGATGCACAAGGAGTGGCATCTTGATTTTCATTATCATGCAAATGAAAGATTTTAAATTTTAGCTCAACTTAGCTCAGAACCTCTTTTGACAAGACTACAACCTCCAACGATCAGATCTGCTCACTGCTCCACACCGAATTGGCTCCGGGATGTCACCAAACAGTTAAAGATAATCAGAAAGGACCATGGGATTTCCACTCCATAGCTAGCCTTCTACTTCGGTGCACCCCCCATGGTGTCTATCCCCCAGGAATTTATAAGAGGTTATCTAGCCTCTTACCCACCTCTGTCTCTTCACCAATGACCAGATCTGCCACCACCAATGGGCATAACGTCCATTGCCACCACCCACGTAACATCCACTGCCACCACCCACGCATTGTAGACATAGGAAAGAGTATCGTCGACGCCAAGGACCGCCAACTGGACATGTGCAGCTACACAGTGGACGTTTTACAGAAATGGCAGGAAACCACGTTCAACTACAATCATGTGCAGGAAACGTTAACGTGGGCCGCGTAACGAGTGCTCAGGAGGAGAAACGCGCGGTTGCACAGGCAGGGCAGTGGGAGGGAACCCAAATGGAGGTGGCTGGGGCTTCATCTTGTCAAGAATAATTCCCTGGGAGCTCAGAAATGACTCTACAACACCGCTGAAAATGCCTTTGTGTTGTCATTCTACTGCAGCCGTTAATCCCGTGCACCAGCTGAAGGTAGTGGGCGTGACTGGTCTAGGAGTACTCCCTATCGCAGGTGGCGGGCCTGCTGTTTACAGTAGCAGCCACCACCGAATGTCTAAGGCCAGGTGTAACCGACGCTTTTACTGTAGAGCCCATCAAAGTGCAGAAAAACCATCATCATTAGCCACTGTAGAAAAACAGCAGCTGCAGATATTGCAGATCGCTGCACTGGCAAAGAACGTGGTTGAAGAAGCTACACACCCACGTTCATCATCCAAGTTGCGGTTTCATTGCTGAAAACCCTCGAAGCACCTTCTTCTTTTCCCTCTTCCATTCACTCTTGCATTCTTGTTACTAATGCATCACACAAAAACCAAAAAAGAAAACATAACACAGGCATAGATCGAGAAGTTAGGCTCTTCTACTACCATCATGTGGCTGCTTTGGGAATACCCATTTGTTGGAAGCCAATGCATAGCAGGCAAAAGTTATCATTTCCTCTTTTACGTACCTGTTTTTGATTTTGATGTAAGATGGAAAACAAAAGTGAGGCCCGCCGCCGCCGCAGCCGCCCCCTTTTCAAAATGTCTCTTACCTTACCTAGGTTATGACCTTGATCATTATTACCCCTTGCAAGTGGTAACCACGAGCTTTTGATTGTGTTGGGGTTACCCTACTTGATTTATAATATTATAACAAGTAATATATATAGTTAGTAGACCTATAGGATTTCTAATTATTCATGAGATTAAATTTAAAGTTCATGGCCCCATGCAATAGCATGGGAGATGTTGATATCAATAAAGACATGTATGAAAGAGCCAATAATTTAATTAAAACAACTTGTGGAATCACATCTAATTTTCAGAGGTGAATAGCAAAAGAGAACTCATGTAGCCAATCCCATTTTGTTAGAACAAGGCTAGGATGATAATAATGAAATATATTGGATTCCATCTATGTTATTAATAGATTGTTATGAAAGTGAAATTTACTTACGTCCATGAAGATTCTCTTGGATTTAGTAGATAGAGAAGTTTTAGAATTTCTTTTATGATTTTTTAAATCCATAATATAATTTTGCCTACTAGAATCGAACCTATGACTTGGTGTAAGGTCTTATCACTCTTATGTTTCCTATATAGTCCTTTGTGACTTGTTGTCCATCATTATTTTGGCCAAGAGACCAACTACTAGCCCTATTCAAGAGAGTCCTCCTTGGTTACAATTAAATAATTTTATCATCATAATGATAAGGGGAATTTTTGGTCATGGTTTTTTTCACTTGTCATATTAGCTAAGGAGGAGCTGTATTGGTCGAGAGGTCGACTACCAACTACTGGACTTTGTCATGATAAAAAAAATAATTATCATCATAATGTTGTGATAAGAGATTATATTTTCACAGGAATTATTATTTTGGTTGAGAGTTTTGTTGAGAGGCCAACTATTTTACTATCTAGACTTTGTTCCTTAAAATAAATCAAACTGAGTGAAGAGATGAAGAGATGAATGCTTTTATGAGAATTGATAAATCAAATTTTTTCTCAACCATGATATCGAGTATCCAATATTGAAGCTGCAATATCGAATCCCCAATATCGGGGCACATGATATGATGTCGCATGTCCAATATTGTGAACGTGTGCAGGCCTATAAATACAACACTTACGTGCACTGTCCACACACAATTTCATTTCACACTTAGCAAACTTACGTTAGTTTGTTTTCTCAATTTTAGCATTCAGTACTTAGGAGTGTATGCCCACAATGTGATGTTTTGTAATTGAACGGAGTCTTTATTCAAGTGAGATGTACTTGGACACGTTTTTTGCAGGAAAATAAAGATCGAGATTACTCTACATCATTGTAGCATCACTTAGTCTTTATTGTTTATACTTAGAATAACTTTTCTATTTACTGTTTTCATTAGTTACAAATTTACTTTCAATGCATTTTACTTTTACTATTGTTAAGTGGAATGGATATAACTAATTCCAAGCATAAAGTGTGATTGTTTGGTAACCTAATAGTATCATCGCTTAGTTCACCTAGTAGCGAGATACTTGGTAATCCCAATAATGATTACATAAGTCCAAGATGTGTATAAAGAGTTAGGAATGAATGTCCATCTTATAGGCTAGATTAGATTTGTTTACTATCATTGATATTTAAAAACCATTCCATTTACTTTATGTTTACTAGAAGCAATATGGCCCATACAACATCAATATCATACACTTGACTATGAGTTAAACCATATGCATCAATTTTACTAGCTTACATGGGAAGACACTGATCACAAATTCAACCAATTACTATCATAATTACATTGCCTTGTCCATGGAATTCAACTGGGCTATGTGTGAACACTTGTATCTCATATGGTTGGGTGTTGGATTACTCCAACGCTAATCATTGGCGTCATTGCTGAGGACATGTCAATATATGCTTCATGATTGATTTCTCAAAGTTCATTGTATCTAAAAAATAAAGTCAAACCTTACAACCATAAGAAAAGCACACTTAAAACATAATGTCTAAAAACTATAATATGGCTTCAAAACAAGATTAACCATCACCTGTCAAGGAGATAAGAAGAAGCAATGACAAAATTGTTGATGAAGAAGAATGGAGGATGTCAATGCAAACAAGAATCACTTATGCTCACACTAATTCTTACCATCTAGACTTTACTTTCATCTTCCATTAGGATAATCAAATGAGGTGGAGGAACATGTAAGGCAACATAGTCCTACCTCTAGAATGTGCAACACTTAACATTCTCCAAACTTCCTTAAGGGAAATGCATTTGGACCAGATCCAGAAAGGGTATCATATGACTTAGCACATGACAAGACCCTATGAACTCACAAAGAAGTAGATGAGGAGAGATGCAACCATGGAGATCAAACATGTACAAAACAAAGGGAAGCAGGTCAATAGTTTTTTTGTCATAGAAGAACTTGACATTGATCAATTCATTTTAGAAAAATTCCACCAGAATCATGAGGAGCCATCAAAAACACCTATCATCATACTAGAGGAATTTGTCAAAGCACAACTTCATTCTACTCTAGCAGAGACACACAAGGGGGAGGCTATTCACTCAAGATACAAGTAGGACTCTAGGCCAAGGGTTCCTGCTAAATCTTACAAAGAAACATATAAGAGTCATGAAAGGAGAACTAGCTAACACCATTCTCCTACTACCTTATCAACCTCATCATCATCATCAAAGGACTCTAACAAGAGATGACACAGGTACTAGGAATCTGATAGGGAAGAAAGATGAACTCATGGTTTTCATGACAGATATTCAAGGTACTTTAATTTAAAAGCTGAAGAGTATGAACGAAGAAGATGAAGAGATAAAAGAGATAATGAAGAGAGGCATAAGCATAGAAGGGGTCACTACTACAATAGAGCATATGAACCTGATCATGATGATGAACCCCTTATGACAACCTAAAGCATGATCAATATTCAAAAAGTTTTCTACATACCAACCAGACATGTGAGAGATAGTCGAATTAAATGACTAGACATAAACAACATGTCATAATTTGAAGGTGGTTATAACAAAGATTCACAACATCACTTTCAAGCATTCCACAATGCCTGTGCCCTTTAAAATATAGAGAGTGATTGGCAAAAATTGAAGTTGTTTCCTAGAACACTTGTGCAGGAGGCAAAGAGCTAGTACAAGTCACTAGAACTTGAATCCATCAAACACAGGAGTACCATGCTTGAAATCTTTAATGAGAAATACCAAACTTATTCATGAGTGTTAAATCTAAGAAAATAAATTAGGGCTAGAAACAAGGAATTCATGAAACCCTTGATGCGGTAACGGGCAAATATTACTCATTGTTACACAAATTCCTAGGTAATGGATTTTCATCAAAGGAACAACTTAGGCACATCATACATGGGCTGAGAAGCAAAACTAGAGAGACACTTGGGCTTTACACCTAGGGAAGGTTATCAAAATTGAGCATCCATAGTATTCAAAGACTAATTAACTAAGTGGCAAAAGAGAAAGAAGAACTTAGAAAAAGGAAATCAGCTAAAGAGTACTTAGAATGCTAATATCTGATAATGGAACTTTCTTCACTAGTGCTACCTTTAAGAAACTCATGCAACAACTTGGGGTTAACCATAAATTAACAACACCATCTCATCCCCAAGAAAATGGTCAGGTTAATGTTATTAACCATGAAATTACTAGAATTCTCACTAGGCCGGTTAGTAGGTTTAGATAAGATTGGAATATGAAATTAAATGATGCTATATGGGCCTACAAGACATCCTAGAAACTACCTATAGGATACACCCCATACGAGTTAGTCTTTAGAAATTTGCCAATGCTTTCAATCCAGGCAAAACTACACACTTTAGCTATTACCAATGAACTTGACATTGATTTAAGTTTGACACAAAAGGAGCATTGAATGAATTTGAATCTTTTAGATGAGAATTGACAAGTAGCACTTATGGGTAATGAAGTCCACAAGCATTACTCCAAACTTAAGCATAATTTGTGGATAAGAAATGTAACTATACAGCATTGTGCCAAACTTCTTTATTACAATCCTAATCATTTATCCAAAAAGGCTAAATGTTAGACACTTTGGGAGGGACCATACATTATGCACATCACTTATCCATCTAATGCCTTACACATTCACCACCCATCTAGCCCACATAAGCTTATCCTCATTAATATCCAACAAGTTAAACCATATTATAAATATTCAAAAGAGTCTACCCAACCTACCCACTAGTCTTCTAACTTGTTCTATCTTATGTTTACCTGATTTCGATAATGGTCGTGGGGGTTTCGATCTAAAGTAAGAGCTACCTTACTAAACCTTACTGAATTTTTCATTCTCTTTTCATTTTTTACATTCTTTGATATTTTCTTATTCTTTTATAATTTTCACTTTCTTCAATTTTTCATATTCTTTTACATTTTTCAATTCTTTAACATTTTTCATTCTTTACACTTTTTCATAATGTTTACTATCTTTTTAATTTCTTTTATACTTTCTTTTCAAGTGGTTTATAAATAATTTTTATGGTTAATAAGACACATTGAATAAAAGCAAGATGTAGTCTAGTAAGATGAAGATTTCTCTATGTTATCAAGTCATAAAAGATTGATTATTTACACAATGAGACCACATCATCTATCCATCCATTCCATTAATAAGAGGTTCTTACCATGGCCATAATGATATTATTTTCTATCATACAACTAAGAATAAACTTGTGATCATTATTACTAGACAAAAAAGTAAAGAACCAAGTGGGAATGTCAAGGGTGTGACTTCGAGGAGACTTGTGGATTCTTTTTAATTATTATTATGAGTTCTATTATGTTTCTAAGGTTGTATTATATCCTTGTAGATCTAACAAAAAATGGAAGTAAGAGTTAAATAAGTTCTACCTTAAAAGGTTAATATAGTTAAAAATAAAAAGCACAGAATAAATTTTTGGGGTTTCCACTGGAAAGGCATGTTACCCATGCCTAAAGGTAGGTAGCTTCTTAGAAATGTAAACATAAAAATAAAGTGTCATGAATAAGACTCCTCCCTTGGACAATACGCCAAGTGACAATACCCCTTGTAACTTTGATAGTCTTACGATTATAACTCCAAGAGATGAAACAATGCGATGTCACTAGAATGTGGTTAGGTCTTGGTTTGAATATTGGACAGAAAGGCTAATGATTACCTTAACCACTAATAAAACACAAGAATTCATTATGCTAATGGTAAGACACATCAAGTCCCAATTTCTACAGTCTGTTCTAAGCCCATTTCATCTCACTGTTTGAATAGTCATAACTAATGATTTTGTATAACATAGTGTATAACAAGGGCATTAATGGTTGGAGCCTACTTGTATAACTGTTGTATCTTATATTTGTCAAGCAATACCACATCNGACACTTCTAGGCATGGTTATACAAGGGCATTAATGGTTGGAGCCTACTTTGGGGAGGACCCACTTGTATAACTGTTGTATCTTATATTTGTCAAGCAATACCACATCATCTTGAACCTTCCAAATATCAATAAACACATCCCATATCACTTACACTCTTTGTTCTACAAATATGAATTCATTACCCTTCTTACCCTACTTATGAACTTTTGTAGCCCCAGATTCATTCTCTATGAACATCCAATGATAGATTTTTCACAAAAATAAGCATCTTTTCATCATCCAAACCCTCTGAGCTACCTTAAACCCTTCCAAACATCGAAAGAAATCAATATTTCCCATCTAATCTTCATGAAAAATGCATTTTCTTGGGCTATGATATTAGGTCACCAATATTGGATCCTCAATGTTAAGTCCCCAATATCAGGTCACAAAAATATATATATAAATGTCGAGACTTGGAAAATTTTTTCATCATTTTTCATTTGCAACAAGGAAGATTTTTCAAATTTCCTTTTCCAATATGAGCTCTAACCTCTTAGCTTTACCATGCCATAACTTGATCAATATCACTTTGATTTTCATGCTTTTTGAACTTGTTTGATCACGGAGTGCCCAACTTAGTTGTGGGTAGGTGCTAGTGAGGAAAATTTGAGTCAATTTTTTGAAAAATTCTAATGCCTAGAAGGTACTTTAAGGGTAAGTATGAAGAGATAATTGGAATTTTTAAAGATTAATCAAACATACTAAACCCTAAACACTTAATTAATGATCTTAAGGACTAATAACCATCATACATAGGGACAAAATGAGCAATTATGACTTTGCAATTTTTGAAAATTTTTTTAACTCTACAATCTTAGGAACCATCTATGACGTAAATTTTTGAAAATTTTTCTAACTCTATAATCTTAATAACTAAGAAAATTTTTGTAATAGAGGACAAGAACTAGAACACAAGGAGTAGGAAGCCCAATCATTTAGCATTCATCAAGAAACTCCTACCATAGGACATCTAGCCCAATGAGAGGTAAATGAATCATAAGTCAAAGGAAAATGCCTCATGTTGCCACAAGATTGCCTCTAAGTAATTTAAGAAAGATCCATTCTAACCATGATGATTGTGGAAATGAACTTTGGCGCATTCATGGAATTTATTCCTAAAGCAGCATGAGCGTCACCACTATGGCCTATATTGTCACAAAATGGTAAATGGTACATTGGAGAAACTTACCAATTTTTGCACAATAAGGAAGAGGGTACTACTGTCAACATTAGAGGAGTCTTGATGTCATTCTGAATTAAGGAAATTGCAAAAGCTTTGAACATACCCAACGAAGGGGCATGGCTAGCACATTTGTCCACATGATCTAATCCTAAAACTAGATAGTTATGGCTGAAATGGGCTTATGGTAAAGAAGATAAAGACTATAATGAACTAACTCTGGAAGAGAGAATATACTTTAAAATTGATACTTATTTGTTCCCAACAAAAGGACTCAATCAACTATCAATATATGCAGCTAGGGGAAGTGCAATTCTAATGGGCTAGCACAATGCCAACCTTGTACAACTCTATTTTATGGAAATATGAAGGCGACTCGAAGAAAGAAAGGCAAGAAAGCCAACACTTATTAAGAGGCCATGCAAGTGAGTTGGAATCATGAGATACACTAATGATGTTCCTAGGAGAGACCAAAATGCTTCATACATTAAGTTGCTCAAACTAGCACCACCAAGGAATGATCATAATGAGGAACAAGAGCAAGAACAAGAATGGGAGCAATAAAAAAAGCAACAACAAGAGTAAGCAAGGCCCAACGGCCAATAAAAATGGCAACAAGGTAGCAATAATAGCAAGTCCCACCATCATCATCATGGGACTATAGATCATTGATGAGCCATCTGTAATAGATTGTAGAAATAATTAGCTTGGGAGCCAAGGACGAGGTTAATCTATATAGAGTTATTGATAGTGCCATCAAATCCACAATTACAGCTAACCCAACAAGTAGTAGAATTTATTACAGTTAGGAGAAGAGGTATGGTCACAACAAATCTCTGAGAACATTGCATCGTTCCAAGTGGTGTTAGAGATTGAAGAAGGAGCCACAATTACGATAATCCACTGCCAAGATGCAATGAGAGTAGTAGAGTTAATCATTGATCACATTAAAGAATCCTTCAACGTAACTATTATGGCACTAGTAGATATAATTAGAGTCAAATATACTTAGATGTTAGCCAAAACTTCGATGACTCCTACTACTCACAAGGATGTTCTTAACAGGCTACTATAAACTAGGAAAGTCATGACAACACTGTTTGACATCCCTAGTAATGTCACCATAGTATAATTTGAACTCATAGCTACCAAAGGAAAACTAGTCATGGTAAAGACTAGGGTAAAGCATGTAGAAGCAGAAGTTTTGAAACTACAAGAAGAGATTGTAGCCCTGAGAGCTAAAAGGAGACATCCCACACAGTTTTTTGCACCTAACAAGATTGAGAAATTTAGAATAGAGCATATCAACAAATTGATTAAGCAAAACAAACAATTGACAAATGAGAAGAAGAAATTGATATGTAATGCCTTTCTAGCTAAAGCACAGACATATGCACATGTGAAGGCACTTACCATAGTTCAAGAAGAAAACAAGCAACTTGCTATTGGCAACCTAAGGTTAACCACTATGGAGAAGCAGAAAAACATCTTATAGGAAAGCATCCACCAATTAAGGGAACAACTAATGGGGGTCAACCAAGACATGATCCACCTCGTGAGAGAAAAAAGAATCCTATCTATGAAGGAGGTACATCCCATCTAACAAAAATCAGCCATTGAAGTTAACACATGGCAAAACGAGGCAAAGAAACATGAAAAGCTTAAGGAACACTTCCGAGATTAGGTGGGCATTTACAAAAAAGTCAACAAAAAAGAATTCCATATCAATGCATAATCCTTATTGGAAATCCATCATGGATATCTATGCCCTTGTCCACTAGGCAGATGTGAAAAATAAAGACTTGTAGATTAAAGGCTTGAAAGAGTACATGGGGTTAGCTAATCTTCATTACAATAACTTGGTCATGTTAATAGCAACTAGGCCTAGAAATGAGCTAGAACAGCAAGTAGCAGCCACCTATGCCTTATATGAGAAAGAGTTTTTGGATCAAAAAGATGCTTTGTAGAAACTCCAAGTAGCAAACTTAGAACTAGAAGTAGTAAAGGTTGGCTACCATGGGTAGAAATATGTAGCTTCAAACCTAGCTAGAAGACTATTAGATTATCATGAATTAAGAGAAAAGGCTAGAGCATTTGAGAAAGAAATAAGGTAATTCATAGCTTGTTATGCCAAAGTAAACCAAATGTTTCCATAGCTACCATGCCAATGGGATGTGTCGATTCCATCAAACATTGGTTCATAAGTAAGATAATTCATGATCCTAGAATGAAAGAAGAAATGTTTTAGGTGCTCCTAAACTGATTTAGAGCCCAAAAGCCTGATGATAAGGGAAAGTAACCAATGGAAGAGCCATTTCCACTTGGAACCACTTAAAGCTACATTCAACTTCACCAATTTTTTGTTCTTTTTGTAAAGTTGTCATGTCATAAAATGTGTCATTTTTGTAAACTCCATTGTGGCATTAGAGAGTCATGAATATAAGAGTAGTGTCATGTAAATCTACCTCCTAATATTGTAAGCAACTCCATCCTCATTTTGTTTTAACTCGAGTACAAGTTTTTAGTTAATCGTGGGGGTATGATAAATTGAATTTTTTCTTGGCCATGATAGCAAGTATTCGATATTGAGGCACAAGATACGATGTTGCGTATTCGATATCGCAAACATGTGCAGGCCTATAAATACAATACTTAGCCACACCATCCACAAAATTTCATTTCATACTTAGAAAAATTACGTGAGTTTGTTTTCTCAATTTTAGCACCTAGCACTTAGGAGTGTAATCCTGTAGTGTGATAGTTTGTAATTGAATGGAGTCTTTATTCAAGTAAGATGTACTTGGACACATTTCATGCATGGAAATAAAGATCGAGATTGCTCTACATCATTGTAGCATCACTTAGTCTTTATTGTTTATACTTAGAATAATTTTTCTTTTTTTACTTAGCTTAATGATTACTGCTTTCATTTGTTACTAATTTACTTTCAACTCATTTTACTTTTACTATTGTTAAGTGGAATGGATATGATTGAAACAAGCATAAAGTGTGATCATTTGGTAAGCTAATAGTATTATTGCTTGGTTCACCTAGTAGCAAGATACTTGGTAATCCTTATAATGATCACATAAGTTCAAAACGTGTGCAGAGAGTCAAGAATGAATGTCCATTGCATAGGTTAGACTAGGTTTATTTATTGTCACTTAGATTTAGAAACCATTCCATTTACTTTATGTTTATCAAGAGTAATATGGCCCATAAAACATTAATATCATACACTTCACCATGAGTTAAACCATACATATCGATTTTACTAGCCCATGTGGGAAGACAACGATCACGAACTCTAACCAAGTACTAGCATAATTACATTGCCTTGTTCACGGAATTTGACTAGGCTGCACATGAACACTTGTATCTCATATGGTTGGGTGTTGAATTACTCCATCACTCATTAATAATTATCATTGAATAATGTACATTGGTTTTGATTTTTGTTTTTAATGTGAAAATCAATTCTTTGTAAAAAAAATTTGAGATTTTATTAATTTGAAAAATATAAAAATTTATATTAACCAAATAATAGATATATATATCATAAATATATAGCTAAACCAATTAGTTCTTCACTTGAGAAATCTTCATCTCAATTCTACTAGTTAGATGGTTTTTTTTTTTCCATTTGAAGAGTTACATTGATTTCTTAAACTCTTTTAGTTGGGGCTCTATTAGTGGTATGGATTCTTCTTATAAACATCCATTTTCTTCATTTTGGTTAAGATTATAACTTAGTGCTGCCTAGTAGAATTAAACTCATAACTTAGGATTTCCAAATCAAGAGTCTTACAAGTAAGGAACATTCATTATTTATAAAGGGTATTTACTATAACAAGAGTTATCATTTCGTGTAATGGTAAGGTACTTGTTCTCCAAGTTGTAAGACCTAGGTTTGAACTTGGATGTAACTACTTGAAAAACCTTTTACTCATCTATCAACCCTCTTAATACTTTCTTGATTATCTTTGGAGTGATGATCCTACTATAGTAGTTACTATAAATTGAAAGGGACATATCAAACCCTAAAAAATACAATATACTTTACATCATGAACATGAAGAAGAAATGAAACTTCACAATAATAGTGATGAGTGGCGAGGTACCCCTACACTCAACCATACAAAACGAGCGTAGCACGCACGATCCGGTCAAACTCCTCAGACTAAATGCCTAAACGCCCCATGGAACACTTGGGGTTAATCATTTGTTGTCTTCCCAAACTTACTTGTTGTTGTCACGGTGTATGGTTAAGTAAGTCCGAGGTATATGATTTTTATAGCTTTTCTAGTTTTTCTCCTATGCTATCAAGGTGAAGGGTTGAGAAACTAGCTAACTCTAACTAAGGACTAAGTCTAAATTAACTAGCGTCAGCATCCGTTCACACTTACTGTACACACCCTGAACTATGCAACTATGGCTACCAAACGCTAATCATTACTAGGATCACCACACGTAACTTACTTGCTCGAAGTGATCATACTGAGGCACTTAACTAGCCCAAATGTAATGAACAGTCGATTCCTTGACTAGCTGTACACACCCATAGATGCTCGTAATCAAGTCGTACTCATTCCGCACTCTAGGAGATAAGGGTGAGAGAATCTAATCACGACGAGTAGCCGATTCCTTGATTAGCCATACACATTTGTCAATGCTTGTAATCAAGTCGTACTCATGTCGCACTAATGCAGGTAATAAATAACATGTAATAAATCCTATTCCATGCACTGCAAGGTTTATCCACAAAGCTTGCCTTTATTACTGTACACAACTTGCGTTCAGGTACAAAGCTGCTCGAATAAAGATCCATTCACTTGGGGACTCCTACTGCGGGCACATGGAAAATATTCTATCTCTGGAGTGATCAAACTGCTAGATTTTCCCTACTTTAATCCTAGGATGAGAAATGAGGGGAGTGCCGCCTCTTATTTATAGATTTGATGGCGGACTGCGATATCACATACGCGATATCGCAGGGGACGACATGATATCGCGTACGCAATATCGCATGGGATGCGATACCGTGACGGCCGCAATATCGCATACGCAATATCATAGTGCATGCGATATCGCGTCTTATCATACCACCATGACTGAATGAAAACTCATCCTCGAGTTCCTTACAATAATATCAGGTAGGTATGAAATTATTGAGGGGAATGGAACTAATGGGATGACATGTGAACAGATCATTATTACATGACTTGAAAAAATTGGTGTTCATGACAACAAGGGTGAACACCTTATTACAATGACATCAGGCCTTAGTTGGCAGTTGAGAAAGAGAGAGAGAAAGAAGTGTTGCTGCT
>MNCI01022494.1:484469-543694 GCA_015680685.1 Gnetum montanum
ACTCTCATCAATGCATTCGGCTAAACCATAAACTAGATTAACGAGAATGCTTCCCCCAAGAGCCACCACCATTCTGATGAAACAAAGGAGAGAATGGGAAGTGAGAAGGGCCTTAGTTAGAGGGAACACTTTTGGTTCCATAACCAGTTCTTGGAGCCCAATTTTATTTCATCTAAGGGGTATGCTTTGAATTCTCACTTAGTTTTTTTTTTTGTGTTTTTATGCGTGAGAACCACACCATGCAAAGAGGTCTTATTTTTATTGTCTCAGCTTCCAAGAATTGGGTAACATCGAAACAGCAAGAAAACTCAAGAAGAAACATTCAAGTACCCAAAAGAATGACCAACACAAAAGCATAAAGTTCCCTTGAAGTCACACCCTTTTCAATCCTTGAGTCCTTCCTTAGTTTGAGAAATGCCTAGTCATCGATTTGTTAAAGTTCTTATTAAGAAGGGAACTGTACATTTCCAAGCTGAGAGAAACCATAGAAATTGGTGGATGGATGGATGAAGTGGGCTCATTGCCTGCCATATCAAAAGAAACATACCTTAGTATCAACATTGTGACTTAAAGGTAAAAACCAAACATTAGCAATCAATATGAAAATAGTTCATACCATCATGAAGAATGCTTATTATGGGATAAACTTATAGGGTGGAACACACACACACTCAAAAAAAGTGGAAAAAGTATAACGATGTTGTAAAACAAAAACTAGAAAAGTTAAAGAAATTTGTAAAACAAAAATGTGTAAAATAAATACTTGTAAAACAAAAATGTTGTAAAACAAAAAGGTGTAAAACAAAAATGTTGTAAAACAAAAACTTAAAAGAACTGAGGGCCCCATATGATTAGCATAGGTGGCCATCTCCCCCATGACTGAGTTGTAAGGGAGAGATCCGAAATAACGAATGTCTATTTGAATTTCGTAAAAGTGCCCAACTTCTCCCAATTGATGATCTTAGATTGAGGGATGGAAGTTGGCGATGCTCATATTCCAATGTGTCTATGCCTTGGTTGTTGGCATGGGTTTCCTTAGTTCGTTCCATGCATATTTTTCTGCTCCTTCTAGTAGCTGTCAACCACGGGGTGTCTACTACTGGTTGTGTGGTTGCTACATACAGGCATCTTTGTTTCAAAGTTTCAAGAGCACACTTGTTACATGAAGACATTTCCTCCATGTCATCACTTGATGAATCACTGTATGTGATGCATGGAACTTTCCTCTTCTCGATCTTTCCACATATGTTTATCTTAGAGATTTCCAAGGAAAGATCGCAAATCCTAAGGCATGCGTCTAATGTACTAAGCCATGCCCTTCCCATTATAATTAGGAAGTCCCCTTCGTTGTTGTTCACTTCAATCACCAGAAAATCAGTTGGATAGGACCAACCACACATAGTGGTAATGATGTCCTCCACCAATCCCAAGGGAATGGTGATGGACTGGTCTGCCAGCTCTAGTCGAATGTTGCTCTTCTTGAGTTGGGGTAGGTTTCAGGCGTGATACATCTCTCATGAAATTAAGTTGATTCTAGAACCTAAGTCAAGAAGAGCTCTATGTGGTTCATTTCCAGCGATCTGTAAATAGATTAAGGGACTCCCAAGGTCAGTTAGTTTCCTGGGAAGGTGGCCCACCTTGATCCAATCAGTTACGGTATGCGTTAACATAACTGTATGCGTTAAGCTCTGATTTTGGATGGAAGGGTGCTTCGAAGTGTTAGATGGTGGAGGAGTGTACATGGCCCCAACCGCTTGTTGTTACGAGAGTTTGTCTGGGCTTTTGGTTCTAAAGTAAGGTCTTCTCTTTTTACAGTTGTCAGAACCATCAGCAAGTTGGATATTTACAACTCTCGTAGTGTGACATTGATGCGGTTGAGGAGGAAGTTCCCCTTGCATTGTTGGAGCAGGAGGTGTTATGGGAACTACTTGTGGTGGAAGAGGTGCGGATGGATTAGGAGGATGGTGTGGATATGGAGTGTCTCCCGGAGGAGAAGGAGTCCTTCTGAAGTACTCCTGAACTTGGTAGTGACAGTTGGGGGTTATGTAACTCATAGAGTCACTTGAAGAAATCGGTTACTACACATAATATCCATAAGGGTCAGGCTACCGGTAAGGGTACTGATGTTTCGACGATGGCATCCCCCATGACTGTGGGTATTGCCACTGCTAATGCTGTCCGATGGGCTGGGGTGGAGTTCCACTTGGATAATACATTAGTGGTTGGTGGAACTACCTTGGGCTACCTTGTGGATAAGGTAACCTTCGAGGTGTTTGCCATTGGTTGAGTCTTGATTAAGCACATACACCCCAGACTCCTATAGATGTGAGATGATGGGGCAACATCCCTTAGGATGGTCATAATGGAAGATCTCACATCCACCTTCATCGTCTGTGTTAGAGTCCACAGCCACATCAAAGTTAGTGATTTTCCCCTTACCCTTGTTATGTGCAGGGCCTAAATCTCTCCACTTTTTCTTACCTTTGTCACTACTTTTTTCTACCTTAGACTCTTCTACAATTTTCAAGACTGTTTCAATTCTTGAGTCTAAGGAATCCCACATTTGGTCTACTTTGGCCGATACCTCAGTTGTTAATTTTTAGATTGGCAAATTTTTCTGATTCACCAACTCTTTGATTGGTAACTCATCCTCCTCATCACAAAATTTCACTCCCTTCTTTCGAAAGGAGGGGTCGCGATTGTACTCTTCTACACTTTCCCTTTTTTGTAGCTCACCTTCTTCGTTTGCTACTTGCTCCAACAAGCTATGCACTTCATGGGCTCTAAGTTGTGAGAGTCTCCCTTGGGCATAAGTCCCAAGGGTTCTTCTAGTTTCATTCCTTAGCCCATCCACAATGTGGTGAATTTGATCCCGGCTAAGCGTACCCATGGCCTGGGCAACGATGTAACAATGTGTAGTAGCGGGCCATGGTAGCATCCAAGGGTTCATATGTACCTTGTTTCCAGCCTTGGATTTGCTTACACAAATTGGACACTCTGGAGTACATTTCATACTTTTCGTTGAACAGTTCTAACATCGTACTCCACCTCCTAATGGTTTCCGGTTCTAAGGACTGGTACCAACTCTTTGCTTCTTTGGTGAGTGTCCTTGGGAACAACTTAAGCTTCTGCCACTCATTTTTTATATTCTACAAGGCACAGGCATCGTGGAATGCCTATAAATGATTTTACAGATCAACATTATATCCCCCTTCAAATCGTGGGATGTTGTTCATGTCTAATCGCTTGATCCAGCTATCCTTTAAATGCCTTGTGGGAATCCTAACTACCTCTATTATGTCAAGCATGCTTCGGGTTGCGAGTAGGGGCTCATCATAATCATCTCTTTCATGACACCTGTGATGTCTGTGTTGTTCCCTATGTCCTTGCCCTTGTCCTCTCTCTCGACTTTCCCGTCGAGGTCTTTCATCCTTCTTACCTTTATCCTCACCTTTATGTTCATGGTGGCTGCGCCCAGATGTGGAAGGAGAGGGTGAGTGATGTGAAGAAGGGGAAGAAGAAGGGGAACCATCACCATGATGATGTTTCTTGCCTTCTCTTTTGCTGCTACGGCCCCGATCGTGGTGACGATCTAAGTGCCCGTCCTTAGCATAAGTGGTTGTTCCCTCTGTGAACAGCTGGTGTTCATGAGCATTAGAACTAGGGATATGTATCATTGATTGTAGGTTCTGATACCCAACCTCCTCATCATCGTTAGAAGGGGAAACATCTTTTNGCAAATAATTCTTGCATGCTAATCTGTGCCAAGGCACGGAAAAGCATCTGAGGGACTGATCGATCTAGGCATAACACAATGTTACCTTGCAAATCTCTCCATCACAGCTATTCATCTTGATGGAGGATAAAAGTGAAGTCTAGAATATACTCATTGAGATGAGTATAAACTATCTTGTATTGTTTAGGATTTGGCTGATTTTGGTTATGTTTTTTATGTTGCCGACTGTCTCGTGTGTGGTCCTTAGGTGGTGAGTTGCTCTTATGAGAAGAAGGCATTTTTATCAGTGTGCTAATTTCATCGTTATATAATTTTTATCTTGATTAACCCGAAGGTTTGTTAAGGTTCACAATAATGTAAGTGATATCCCTTATGTTCTATTCGGTGCACAAACACTTAGTCCCTGGCAACGGTGCCAATGATGAGTGGCGAGGTACCCCTACACTCAACCATACGAAACGAGCATATCACACACGATCCGATCGAACTCCATAGACTAAATGCCTAAATTCCCCATGGAACACTTGGGGTTAATCATTCGTTGTCTTCCCAGAGTTACTTATTGTTGTCACGGCGTATGGTTAAGTAAGTCTGAGGTATATGATTTTTATAGCTTTTCTGGTTTTTCTCCTATGCTATCAAGGTGAAGGGTTGAGAAACTAGCTAACTCTAACTAAGGACTAAGTCTAAATTAACTAGCGTCAACATCCGTTCCCACTTACCGTACACACCCTGAACTATGCAACTGTGGCTACCAAACACTAATCTTTACTGGGATCACCACACATAACGCACGTGCTCGAAGTGATCGTACTGAGGCATTTAACTAGCCTAAACGTAATGAGCAGCCAATTCCTTGACTAGCCATACACACTTGTAAATGCTTGTAATCAAGTCGTACTCATTCCACACTCTAGGAGATAAGGGTGAGAGAATCTAATCGTGATAAGTAGTCGATTCCTTGATTAGCCGTACACATTCGTCAATGCTTGTAATCAAGTCGTACTCATGCTACGCTAATGCAAGTAATAAATAACATGTAATAAATAACAGGTAATAAATCCTATTCCATGCACTGCAAGGTTTATCCACAAATCACGTCTTTATTGCCGTACACAACTTGCGTTTAGGTACAAAGCTACTCGAATAAAGATCCGTTCACTTGGGGACTCCTACTATGGGCACATGGAAAATATTCTATATCTGGAGTATCAAACTGCTAGAGTTTTCCTACTTTAAGCCTAAGATGAGAAATGAGGGGAGTACCGCCTCTTATTTATAGATTTGGCGGCGGACCGCGATATCGCGTACGCGATATTGCAGGGGACGACATGATATCGCGTACATGATATCGCGGTGCATGCGATATCGTGTCTCATCAAATAGTAAAAGGAAAGGCTTAGCAATTTTGGAGACTATTTTTAAGTTTTCATCTTACAAGCACTCTCACCAACATGATGCTTTATAAGAATTATATAGGAATACAATAATACTATATTAGCATGCCTCTTAGGATCGAATTTGTTACTTGCATACCAAAAGCCACATGCTCTAATTAATCAATCTTTAAAAACTTTCCATCTAGGATAGGAAAATGAATAAGATTTGTTCTCATTCCAAAGCACTTTCACAGATTTTCATTTATTGTTAAAGAATTCTTTATTTAAAAAAGAGAAGATGATTACTCTCTTCAAAGAGTTATGTAACAAAAGATAATTGTACAAGTTGATGCATCCAAAAAATGTTTTTATTACACTTCTAATGCAAAGTCTTTACCAATAAAGAATAAACTAACAATGAGGTATTAGACTAGTGGTAAGACTTTTGATTTGAATGCTTCAAGTCATGAGTTCAATCTTACTACGTAATTCTAGATTATCAAGTTTTAATTGGACTATATATCTTGGGTTGTACCTATATTATAGTTATTTTTGGGTTTCAACATTCCCCTCCACCTATCAATCCCCCACACCCACCCTTGTTCATGCCTCCCCACACCCCCACCACCATGGCCAAAACAAAGGATAAACTATCTACTTAGTTGAAGCCAAATTTTAATATAATGAAATCTTCATAGAAAGCTTAACTCCACATGGTACATTAATGTGGTTTCACCATACTAAACAATTATAGGAGTTTTTGGAATTAAAACTCTAACCATGTGTACCTTTAGAATTATGATCTAATAAAGATTTGCAAGCAAGAGGCTTCTAGTTTGAGTTCTAATTTATGGTGTTGTATATTCCTCTATAATTCTTCTAATCTATTATGTTGTTCATATATTTTGAGATGTACTTATAGCCATATTATTTTGGGATACATGGCTGTGCTTGGAAATTTCTAAATTTGAGCCTATTCTTGCTCGCCAAAGCTTTAGTAAGTTATCTCTCAAAGGGAACCATTTTCAAAATTCCTTTTACTACATTAATCTTGAGGGTTTCTGGTGGAACTTTTGTAGCACAAATTTTTTGACAAGAAATGGCCTGACAATGGAAAATACTAATGTCTCTTAGACTATAGAGACTATGAAAAATTTTAAAACTTTTGATTTTGTTTTACTTGATAATTTATATGAATCCTTGTTAATAGATATCACTTCAAAATACATATTTTTGTAGATTATTAGATTTTTTTGCTTAAATAATGGTTTTACACAAATGATTTAGGCAATTCTTGAATGCTATGAAATTAAGGTTTTGAATGCTCACTAATTTTCGAAATCTTTTTTCCTTGTCAAATTGGTCAATTCTCAAATGATTGAGGAATCATTAAATCTTAAATTTTTTATGGATCAACATAATACTTTTATTGCTCAGAAATAAAAATTGAATTTTGATCTATATTCTTCTAATTATTCTAAAATTCATTAATGAATTGAATTAGAAAATCTTCCCCTTATTTTTCAAAGTGTTGAAATTAGTAGCATTAACACAATCCTGAAGAGAGTGTCAAAAACATTACTAGATAGTGTACAACATAGATGTTATTTTGTAGACATTGATTTATGGTAGAAGAAGATATAATTAAAACTTAATGTCAGTAATCGTTATGTTGTCCAAAAAATTACATATTATAATTTAAGAGGATGTTGTAGCTATTATCATCATGAGGTCATGTTATTGGAATCTATGTTATTCTCAATAAAAAATTTCTTCATTACAAAAAAAATAACAATTTTCACAAAAGGTAAATAATGGTAGTTTTAGCAAGCACAAAATAAAATGTTTTTTGAAAATTTCTCAACCTTTTACTAATCCTTTTAATTTTAAAGATGCTAATAAACTCTTGATATCTAAAAAGAACTTCTATTTATAAAAAAAGAAATTTTTAGTAGGGACTTGTTATGAAAATACTAATGCAAATGAATTTCACTTAGTGTAACATAAAAAGAAGAGGTTTGCAAATACTACTTTTAATTTGAAAATCCCAAAGGTATCTCATTCTCCATCTACTTGTACTACTATTCCAAGTGTTTTTTATCAAACAATCCATGTCACTTATTAGTGACATGGATTGTCAAATAAATGTTGGGCTTGAAAAATCAAGAATATGGGCCTCCTCCCCTATGATGAGTAGTGAATCTAATCATGGAACGATTGTTGTCTTCCCAACTACACTTGTGAAGCTCAATTGTATGGTTAAGTGTAATTGAGGCACATGATTTATCATTTTTATATTTTGTTCACCTAAGGTTGGTAATAGATTGAAAATAAATTGATTAACTAATTTAGTTACTAATTAATAACTAACTATCCTAACATAAGCATCTAGTCCCTGTACACATCCTAAACACATACAACACTACTGGATGACCAAGCATTAAGCACTATTAGGATTGCCACATATTATATGTATGCTCGAAATGGTCGTACTTATGTATGCTAGTCTATATAGCTTAATTAATTAATTACTTAAATTATTAATAATCATAGCTTAATTAATTGCTTAATTAATGAAAATAATAAATGCATAAATAAATCATTAAGCTAGTCTAAGTGCTGCAAGGTTTATCAAAAAGCTCGTCTTTATTACCACACACACTATGGTGCTCAAGCACAATAGTGCTAGAATAAAGATTTTTACTCTTCTTGACTCCTACTATGGGCACTTAGAAAATTCTATCTCTCATGGAAATAAACTGTAAAAGTTTCACTAGCAACTAAAATTTTAACTCCCATTAACACGGCTAGGGTCCCATATTTATAGACTTACTAGGGTGCCACATCAATGGGTACACGTCAACGTGGGAAACCCTATGTCAATGAGATTCCATTAACAAGGTCATGTTGACGGCATCCCATCAATGCAGCTGATAGAAGACACTTCATCATACCCCCATGATTGAATGAAAACTCGTCCTGGAGTTCTTTACAAAATTGGGAAGGTATGAGATTATTGACTGACTCATGATAGAAGAGAATAAAACTAACTATCTGGGTGTATGGATCAATGTTGATTAATAAATTATGGTGTTCATGACACAAAATTAAACACTAGAACATGATTGAAGAAAATTATACAACACATCCTTTGATGACATGAAGATGGTTGAAAAGATTAGACAATCCCAAGCAGTGGAGGTTCCTAAGGTTCTAAAGGACCTTCTTCCACTTCAGGTGCACATGGTGGTTAAGGCAGTTGTGATTTTTCTAATGTAGCTACCACTTTTGATGAAAGACGAAAGGCATCCAACGATGCCTTCATCTTCTACTTCTTGCTCTGGAGATCATTCATAGTTCGCGCAGCATCACCAATGTGGGCTAAAATGGGGATATCCCACAAACAAGGCATTACTGGGAACAACTCCTTCACATTAACAAACCAACCAGTGAATTGCTTGCATTTGATATTAAAATCTTTGAGTGCATTCTACAACTATTGGTAATCATTCATCCTCTTTTCCAAGATCTCAACAGTTGATCTTTGATTAGTGAACTTCGCCTTGAGAACATCAAGTTTTGCATTTGTCACTGCAAGCTTTTTCTTTGTGTCCTTGTGGTGCTTGAACTCTGCCCCATACAATAAGTACGAGCTAGCCACTTATTTCTCCAATTCAAACCATGGTCATTCGAAAGTCAACATAGCCAGATTTTCATACCAGAGATTAGTGAGCTCCATGTATTTTGTCATCTCCTCAATCTACAACTCCTTCATATGAATCTTTTCTTTTTTGTAGGCATCTATCTCATCAATGATAGGTTTTTAAATCTCTCTTCCTTGCTGGAGTTGTTGGAGTGTCTCCTTTACTTTTGCATTTACCACCTAGATGTGTTTTTCATTAACTTCTTTCTGTAGACCAACTTAATCTTTGTAGTGATTTTTGAGTCTCTCAAATTTGAGAGCCTTTGATTTCTAGGTGACTAATTTGATTGCAGCCTTTTGAAAAGGAGCATTGACCTCCTCCATGGAGAGGTTTCTATTTTCTACTACCAATATCCTCAGCTCAATGTTCACTCTAACTAGCTACTCCTACAATTAATGGATGAAATCCACCATCTATTTTTTTTGTGCATCAACATTTCATAGGTGATGATTCTCTATAGTCAGTTGTACATTCTCTTGGTAATTCTAATCCAAGGCCTTCTAAATTTTATGTTGAGTGGCCTCTGCTAAGGATCGATTGAACACTACCATCTCTATCACATCCTCAACCCCTTTCAATCTTACTTGAAGTTATTCAAGAGCTTCATCTTTTGTTAGTGCTAAGTTGAGAAATGCAGGGTTAACAATTTAGGCTCTTAATTTGGCAACCTCTGTAGCCAAGCATTCATTTAGCTCTTTGGCTATTTTGAGTTGCCCCTTTAATATGATGCTCTTACCCCTTGCTTCCAGCAGCTTCAACTAGATTGTAGTTATGTTATTTAGAAGGTCGAAGACATCTAGAAGCAGTTACTTGGTTCCCACTAGTTGATCTAGCAATTATTCATGCTATGTTGTGCTTAACTTGTTACTTACTATCCCTACAAACATCTGCACATCTTTAAGTGCAAAGAGATCTAGTACAAATGCCACATGTGCATTTAGAGTTTCAGAAATTCTATTAGCAATCACTTTCATTGCTATCTCCTACCGTTAGTGCTACATCACCAAAATTGTTGTCCCCTCATCCTCCTCCAAGTGCATTGAAAAGTAGCATCATTCCTGGAGATTTCTAGGAATTTTTATCTTTGTAAGAGGGATACTATTATCTTTTAGGTGCTAGGATTTAATCTAGAAGGAAACTACATTCTTTGGGCCAAAACGATTAGCCCAGCTTCCTCCATCTAGATAACTTTATAAGCCACTTCATTTAGGTGAGTCATTACTAGCCAGTACATAGATAGAGTGCCCCCACTTATTCCTACTTATCACTCTTGCTCACTCAAGAGCCATTCTCAGAATTCATGCAACCATTAAGAAGTTGCAACAATATTAGGCACTATTTGCTGAGTGGGTGGTGGAGGTGGTGGTTTCTACTCCTCTTCTTCGATGACTTTGGCAGGGACTTTTTCCTTCATCATCTCCATCTAATTAGTGGATGGAGCATGTTAGGCATTGTTATTTATATAGCAAACTATCCCTCCCCTCTGACATAGTTTTTTGATGAAGCATGGAAAGGGAGTGCCTTCCTTATATGTTTGTTCTCCTTGAAGTGCTTTTTTATTTTAAGATAGATTAGCTATGGAAGGTTGACAGGGAATCTATTGCTTAAAGTAGCACATGGACAAGCAAAGGTAGTAATCTTACTTGGCCTCACCATTGAATTGAGGTGAAATGCTACAATCTTTTAGTAGATTCTCTCTATCGGTGTGAGCAAACCATACTCATTATAGTCGATGCCATAACACCACTGTATCCATTCTTTCTTGATGATAGGGACTACCTATATTAGAATCTCAATAAGATTTGCCCTAGTTTCTAGCAACACAAGTACCTTAGAAATGGCTTGCAATTTAGTAGGACATTGAAATTTCCTTGATCTTTACTGTTGAACTAGCCTACTTGTTATTCCAGAATAAGAACATCTCTCCCATATGCCACTCCCCATTGGAAATAATGATGGATCACATGGAAGAGGTCTTTAATTGATCTTATACTTCTTGAGGTGCTTGCTCTAAGAAAGAGCCAAGATTCAACTCTCAAAGCATCATTTTTTGAACCTCATTTGATTTTATCTGCTTGAGGCAAGCTTCTATCAAGGTCACCTCAAGATTTACCTATGAAGCTAATGCCCAATCCCAGTGGGATTGCTCTGTCACTACTACTTGTTTTAAAATTAGACAAATAGATTCCACTTCAGGCTCCTCCCTAAGAGGTCCCATAGCATGGGTTGTTGCTTATTCTTCTCGATCCTATTCTTGGCCACTTTCCATTCATTGTTGTTTGTCCCATGGTTGTGATGGTCCTCCTTCTTATGTGTGCTTTCCCTGTGGCGCCATCTATGGTCACAACACATCCATGAATTAGTATATATAATATGTAACTTATAATGTTTTGATACCTTATCTTGTTAGTTAGTTACACTTAGGCTAAGTTTGGACCATGGTAGATTGGTTATGTTATTATTAGTTTATTAATTAATTTTTTAAGTTCAAAATATTACTAGAGCTAATTAGAAGGGTTTAACTTTTGTCATTTAATATTTTCATGTTGGCTTCTTTGTTAAACCTTTGTGGGAGTTAGAGATATTTAGAAACATATTCTATCAAAAACTTTAGGTTTGTAACCCCCATGACTAAGAGCTTACCTCCAATAGTGACAAGGTCAAAGAATGAAGTAATTTGGATAAATGGTTAGGAAGATATGACTTTTAGAAAGTTCTAGGCTCTGAAAACTACAAAAACTCCTTTGGCATTTGAAAGGAAATGTGAAAAATTCAAGTGTGGGCATGTATATATATACTATTTTTGTGTTGCATCGATGGGGTCCTATATATAGGGTCTCATTTATGCAAGGGGTCCTTCAACAAGTACTTGTTTATGAAGGATGTAGACAAAATTTTTCAACTTGAATTTCTTAAAAAAATACAAAGTTTTTTTTTATGTAAGTGGAGTCCATGGAGTTCTAGAAAAGCCAAGAATTTGATGGAATCATAAGAGAGGGTTTTGAAAGCTTAAAAATTTTAAAAATTGGGTAAAGAATGTGTTTATGAAAGAAATTGCCTTAAGGAGCATACAATTGGATGCATCAGATGGGGCACATGAAGGTTTGGATTATGGAAATATCTAAGGATGAGATACTTAACTAATCCAACCAATAGATATGCAAGTGGGTCCTCCCCATAGTAGGCACATACCCTTTTTTCCCTTGCAAAACCTTAACCTAAGGAGTACATGGGCTCCATAGATGATTAATGGTTATAAAAGTTAAGGACCAAAACCTAAAAGAATCTACCTAAAAATTTAGGCACATCAAACTAAGACATCGAACAAGGACATGGGCATCGATAGTGAGATGAGTCATGGAGAGCATAGATGGATGAAAGAGAAAGTGGAATTAAGGTCACATAAAGTCCCTCAAGAATTTCAGGGTTAAATGACTGAATAAAATCCATCCTTAGTCCAAACCAAAACCAACCAGGTTCAGTGACTTCACATCGCTGCTCTAAGACCGGTCCATCCCCTTGAGACAAAAGAGTTCTCCCACAAATCAAACACTATTCCTTATAGAGAAGAAAAGAGAAGCACGAAGTGAGAAAGGACATTAGTTAGAGGAGACCTTCAAGCATGGCTAACTTATCCTTCTAGTCCCATAACTAGTGCCTATAGCCCATTATTTTTTTTAAGGGATGTGCTTTGAATTCCCATCATCATCTTTTTCCTTTCTTTCTTTCTTTTTTCTCTTTTTTTAGATGGGAACCACACCATGTAAAGACTTATTCAACTTCCTATTATTGGTTGAAACAGAATGGTAAAAAATCCATGAAAACACTCATGCACCTAAGTAAGCATAAGGGTACAAAGAGTATTGAATCGCCTTGAAGTCACACCCTATTCAAACCTTTGAATCCTTTCCAACTCTAGAAACTACCAAGGTCACAATTTTGTTAAAGTTTTACTTAATGAAAAGGAACCTCATACTTCTAAAACAAGGAAAACCATAGATTTTGTGGATGTGTGGATGTCATGAATTCACTGTTGTTCCATGAAAAAGAACCATGTATTATTTATCAGCACCAAAATTCAAAAAAATAGAAACCAAACATTATCAATTAAAAATAATAAGTACAAACCACCATTAACAACAACTATAACGCCAATATTTCTTGTCGGTACAAAGCAGTTTATTAGCATAAATTTAGAAAATCATACCCAAAACAAAGAAAAATTATACAAGAAAGTGTAAAATATTCAAGAAAATTCAAATGTACCAATAACTGTGTAAAAAAAAATGGTATAAAATAGGAAAAAGTATAAAATAAAAAGGTGTAAAATAAATAGTGTAAAACAAAAATGTGTAATAAATAAATAAATAAATTGAGGAGCAACGTAAATGGTTAGCACAGATAGCCATCTCTCCCACAACCGAGATCTGAAAGATTGAGTGAGGTTGTCCATCTGATGAGGTGTTGCTTCCACAAGATTGCTTGGGATCATGCAAAATGTTTTGACTTGTTGTGTGTTGACCAATTGCTTTTTATTTGGGCTTTCAAGTTTGTAGATTAACATGGCCCCAAAAGGGAAGGTTTCATCAATTATGTAAGGCCACTCCCAAAATGTTTAAATTTTTTTTCATTGTCGAACATGTGTGGGGTTCCAATAGAGAACCTTATCTCCAGGTTGAAATTTTACTTTTCTTATCCTAAGGTCATGTCATTGTTTGCTGAATGACTTGTGCACTTCATTCAAGGACAAGGCCACTAATTGATTTTCATCTAGCACATTAAGGTTGATCAATTGTTATCTTTGTGTTAGGTTAGGTCAAGATCTATGTCATAGGCTATTGAAAGTGTACAGAGCTTATATTAAATAGGAAGTGTTGGTAGTTTTCCATATAGTAGCTCATAGAAAGAGTAGCCTATAGGGAGTTTCCATGTTGAGTAGTAGGCCCAAAGGTTATTGTTGGGTTTTATCCTCCAATCTCTCCTATATTTGCTAATAGTTTTCATTAAGATCTTTGTAATCTCCTTATTAGTAACCTCTAACCATTGGCCTGGGGGTGGAAGGGTGTTGTTAATTCATGTTCAACCCCCAAGCATTACATGAGCTTACAAAAAGTGGTGCCTATAAAATGGGTTCCATTGTCAAAATTCAATGCACGTGGCATCCCAAATCTATTTACAATGTGTTGTTGAAAAAATCGAGCAGCAGTGGATGATGTATAGTTAACAGCAGTTGCTACTTCTACCCATTTAGTATAGTAGTTAAAGATGACAATAATGTATGCCTTCCCATTAGACATGGGTGTGATAGGATCCATGAAGTCTATGTCCCATATGTTGAAGGGCTCTAGTGGTTGGATCCACTGTTGAGGATCCTCCATTCGCATGGTCATCTCACCATCTTGTTGATAGCATTCACAAGATCGAACAAATTGGTGGACATCCCTAAATATTGTTGGCTAATAGTACCTTATCATCAAGATTTTAATGACCATGTATCTCCCTAAATAGTGGCCTCTACAAGGGCCCTCATGAGCATCTTAAAGAACATGTAGTTGATCAATGTCAAGGACATACTAATGAACCAAGACATCAATGCATACTTTGTAAAGATGTCCATTGATTTCCATGAAGTGCTTGGCCTGATGAAAAAATTATTGTTTCTTCCTATGGTCTAGATCTTATGGCATCTCCTAAGTAAGAAGATAAGTGAGGATGTTGTCATACCATTTTGATTCTATGGGCACTTGGACATTAATTACTCCATCAATGAGGAGTTCATTAGGAAATTGATAAGAGAGTGGGTTCTCCTCCTCATTGTTATCTCATCTTAATCAAGAGAGATGGTTGATGGCCACATTCTTAGTCCTCTTTTGATCTACCATCGTAAGATTGAATTCCTAGAAGATCACTAGCCACCGTATGACATAAGGATTTACATTCGGCTTGTTCATCAGGAAGTGAATGGCACTATGGTCAATGTGTACAAATACTTTATACCTAAGAACATAGTTCTTAACCTTTTCCAAAACATATACCACTACCATTAGTTCTTTCTCCGTTGTGGTGTAATTGAGCTATGCACCCACAATGCTTCAGCTTACGTAGTTGATATAATATGGAAGTCTCTAATCATCCAACTATGTTAGCATGGCTTCCAAGGCATAATTTGATGCATCCATCATGATATGAAATGGTTTGGACTAGACTAGTACTCATAGAATTCAAGTTTTTATGAGTTTCTCCTTCAACTATTGGAATGCATTTTCACATTCCTTGGTCTAAACAAATTAAACATCTTTCTTTGTTAGCTTGACCAATGATTTTGCAATCTTAGAGAAATTCTCTATGAATTGCAGGTAGTAACCAATGTGTCCAAGGAATGATCAGACATCTTTCACTACTTTTGGTTGATGGGTTATTCCTTAGATGATCCTTATCTTTTCAGGATCTACCTCAATCCCTACTTGTAAGATTTTGTGCCCCAAGACTATGTCCTCTTAGACCATTAGATGACTCTTTTGCCAATTGAGCCACAAGTTTGTCTCCACACATCTTTTTAATACTTACTCAAGGTAGTCCAAGGCTTTCTTGAATGTAGCACCATAAGTGGAAAAGTCATCCATAAAGACTTCCACCCTGCTACTAATCTGTTGCTAAAAGATGCTCAAGATCAAGCATTGGAATGTAGTAGGAACATTACATAGACCAAAAAGCATCTTCTGATATTCAAAAGTCCCCTAGGGACTCATGAATGTAGTTTTGGCCTGATCCTCTAGTGTAATTTGAATTTGGTTATAACCACTATAACCATCTAGAAAGCTATAATAGTAATGTCCAGAAATTGTGTTCAACACTTGAACAACAAATGGAAATAATAAATGATCTTTGAATTTTGCCATGTTCAATAGCTTGAAATTAATACAAACCTGTCACTTGCCACCTTTCTTTGGCATAATTACGAGTGGGCTAACCCACTCACTATCTACAATAGGATAGATGAACCCCATCTTGAAGAGTTGTTCTATTTCCTCCTTAATGATTTACTTTAATTTGGGGTTCAACCACTGTTGTGGCTGCTTCCTTGGCTCCATGGTCAGATCAGTATACATATGGTGTTGGCATATTCGTGGATCAATCCCAATGAGTTTAGAATATAACCAAGCAAAGGTTATTGGCCATCTATTAACCACTTTCAACATTTTCTCTTTTTGTTCAGGAGCAAGTTTAGCATTGATTATAACTAACTTTTCATTTTTTAAAAATGCATATTCCAAGTTGACAATTAGATTTTTAAACTCTAAGGACTTTTGTTTAAAATTTTTATGGATTTCCAACTCTCCCAAATAGGTATCATCATTTTCATCATTAAAGAGTTGGCAATGAACTTATTCCAATTCATCCATGCCTGCAACATAGGTGCATGTTAGGCTTTCAATCAGTTTAATGCAAATTGTGCTACTCTCAGAATCAACTTTTAACCACTCAGTGCCCTCTTATTTTGTGGTTGCTACGTATAGGCACCTTTGAATATCTACCTCACTTGCACACTACCTACATGTGGAAATGGATGTTTTTTTCATAGACTAGAGTTTCTACACATAGTTGCACCCTATATCATTGTACAGAATGCATGGAACTCATTTCTTCTTGATCTTCCTAAATGCATTTTTTTTTTGAAAATTTCCAAGGAAGGATCTTTGATGCCCATTCTTGCATCAATAATACTTAGCCACACCCTTTCCATAATGATTGGAAAATCCCCTTTCCAATTCTCAACTTTGATTACTAGGAAATCAGCAAGATAATACCATCCATAGACAATGGTCATAATATCTTCTACCATTCCCAATGAAACATTGATGGACTAGTCTACCAGTTCTAATTTAATATTACTCTTCTTGAGAGGTGGTAGGTTCTAGGCAATATACATCTCATGGAAAATCAAATTAACACCAGAACCTAAATCCAAAAGAGCTTTGCATGGTTCATTCCCAGAAATTTGAAGATAGATAAGGGACTTCCAGGATTGGCTAATTTCCTAGGAACCCAAATCTAATCAGTTACAACTTGAGTTAACATAACAGTGCAAATCATGGAAGGCATTTGGTTTGAAGAGCTCCCAATTTGATGATTTGTAGAGGATGAGAAAGGAGAAGGGTGACCAACTACATGAGTTTGTGAGGGCTTAAGAGGGCTGTTGAATTGAAAGAATGGTCATTTGTGAGATTTAGGTTTTAAACCACTTAGTTGATTAACTAGTTGTAGATTAACAACCCTTATAGTATTATGTTATTGTAGCTAAGCTGGAAGCTAACCCTACATGAATGGAGCAGGTGGTAGCTATGTTGAGGGTGGAGGAATAGGTGCAGGCACATGAGAAGGGTATGGATGAAATATGGGATCCCCCTTAGGAGTTGGAGAATAAGTTCAATGGAATTCAGGGGGTAGTAGTGATAGTGGAAGGGAGAAACATGACTGAAAGAGTCATGTGGAGACAACAGTTGCATAACATAGTACCCATATAGATATGGCTATTTGTAAAGGTAATGCTACTATGGTGGTGGCATCTTTCATGACTGTGGTTGTGGTGGAGTTCCACTTGGATAATAAGGTTGTTGCTAGTAGAATTACCTAGGATTGCCTTAAGAATAAGGCAATTTTCTAGCTATTTTCCTTTTTGATAGTCATTGATTCAAAGAATACACCCTAGATTCTTATAAGCGTGACACAATAGGGCAAAATCCCTTGGGATGTTCATAGTGGGAGATGTCACACTCACCATCATCATCTAATTCAGTCTCCACAACTTCTTCTATTGCAGTAGCTTTGCCCTTACCCCTTTGATAGGCATGTTCAGCTTCTTTCCACCTCCTATGGTCACAATCACTACTCTGCTCTATTTATTCTTTTGCAACTTTTAGAGTAGTTTGAAATTTTTCATCTAACAAATCCCACATTTTATCTACCTTGGCCAAAATTTCAAACATAGATTTTTGGATCAACAAGGTCTTTTGTTGTACCAACTCATCAAGAGGTGACTCCTCCTCACTATCACAAAAGTGACCTCCTTCGTTTTGCTAGAAAGATCCCTATTATATTCTTTTGTACTTTCACATTTTCTCAACTCTCCTTCTTCTTTTACTTCCTACTCAATCATCCTTTATATCTAATGGGCTCTTAATTCCAATAATCTTCCTTGGCCATAGACCCCAAGGGTCCTCCATGTTTTCAAGCAAAGTCCATCTATGATTAGGTGAAGTTATTGCTGTTAAGAGTAACCATGACCAGGTCATTGGTGTAATAATGAATAATATCTACCCATGGTAGCATCCAAGGGTTCATGTATTCCCTATTTCCAACCTTGGATTTACCTTCACAGGTTTGACACTCTGGAGTACGTCTGATACTTGTCATTAAATAGTTCTAGCATTGTACTCCATCGATGAATTGATTCTAGTTCTAGAAACCAATACCAGCCTTTTGCTTTCTTGATGAGTATTCTAGGGAATAGCTTAAGCTTTTACTAATCATTTTTAATATTTTGTAAGGCACAGGAATCATGAAAGGATTGTAGATGCATTTTAGGATTTGAGTTATATCCCCCCTCAAATTTGGGGATATTATTCATGTCTAGCCACTTGATTTAATTATCTTTCACATTCATGGTAGAAATTCTGATAGCCTTTGCTATGTTGAGCATATTTTGAGTGACCAACAAAGGTTCATCATCATGATCTTGATGACACTTGTGATGTCCTCTACCATCCCTTTATTCATAGTGGTCTCTGTAATTATCATGGTTATCCTACTACCTGTGGTTCTTTTCAAATTCGGAGGAGGAAGCTAATCTAGATGAAGAGGGCAAAGAGGAAGGAGGACTATCATCATCGTGGTGTCTACGACTTCCTCTCCATTTATCACGATCACAATTCTTAGAGTGATCATCATTATGCTTTTCTAAGTTCCTGCTTCAACTCCCTTTCTTAGAGCTCCCACGACCATGGGACTCACTATTACTAGAACCTAGATTGTTGATAACAGATTTAAGATTTGGGTTTGGCTCCCCTTCACTAGAGTCAAGAGTGGAGATTCTACATGTTGAGAACCCTTAGAAATAGGTTCCTCATTATTCTTTTAATTTAGCAAGAATAAGGGGTTAGTGAACTATTTTCCCTTCATGGCTTCATGACACTTTTCCTATTGTCAATCTTATTTACATCATGTCTCAGTGGGATGGTAGTCCTAGAAGTCATGATCTTCCACAACATACTCTTCATGAAGCTCCTTGATTCTAAGCCTTGCAAGGGTTTGGATTAGCATCTTGGGAATAGATTGGTTAGGTGGCAATACAATGTTCCCCTCCATGTCTCGCACTACATTTGTTCATCCTAATAAAGGATGTAAGTGAAATTGGGTACAAACTCATCATGATGAGTATACACCACTCTACATTCTTGTGGTACTATTGACTTAGAATTGTCTTGCCTATGAGAAGAAGAATACATTTTTCTTAGAAACAGTTTCTTAGCGTGCTTGTGGTATATTTTTAATTAATTATTATGATTTAACTTTGTTAGGTTCATTTCAATGATGTTGAGTAATTTTCACTAATCTTAGATTGACAACTCATGGTACTATCTAAGAATCCCTAGCAACGACACCAATGATGAGTGGCGAAGTACCCCTACGTCTAATCATATGAATCACTAAGGTGTTCACATGTGATCTGATTGAATTCCATGGATTCCTAGTGTTCTCGTACATAAGATTCAATCTAAGAGGTGAATCTAATCATGGAACGATCGTTGTCTTCCCAACTACACTTGTGAAGCTTAGTTGTATAGCTAAGTGTAATTGAGGCACATGATTTTTATCATTTTTATATTTTATTTACCTAAGGTTGGTAATAGATTGAGAATAAATTGATTAACTAATTTAATTAATTTGATTGCTAATTAATAACTAACTATCCTAACATAAGCATCTAGTCCCACTTTCTGTACACATCCTGAACATGTACAACACTGTTGGGTGAGCAAGCGTTAAGCACTACTAGGATTACCAAGCATTATACATATGCTCGAAGTGGTTGTACTTATGTATGCTAGTCTATTTAGCTTAATTAATTAATTACTTAAATTCTAAATCATCTTAACTTAATTAATCACTTAATTAATGAAAATAATAAATTCATAAATAAATCATTAAGCTAGTCTAAGTGTTGCAAGGTTTACAAAAAAGCTCATCTTTATTGGTGCACACACTATGGTGCTCAAGTACAACAATGCTTGAATAAAGATCCATACACTCGATTTCTGCTACAGGCACTTAGAAAATTATTCTATCTCTCATGGAAACAAACTACAAAAGTTCCACTAGCAATTGAAATTCTAACTCTCATTTATATGGCTAGGGTGTTGCACTTATAGACTTACTAAGGTGCCACGTTGATAGGTACACATCAATGTGGAAAACCCTACGTCAATGGAATCCCATTGGCGGGGTCACATTGATGACATCCTGTCAATGTAGTTGGCTGAAAACACTTCATCACCCTACATCTCAATGTTAGTTTCTTCATGAAATGTTTGGGGCCTTCTAATAGGTCATGAGTAAAGATTTCTAGGGAGGATCTTTTAAATCGTCATTTATCTTCAAATTTTCTCTTCTTTTTTACAAGAAATTAAGATTTTATCTAATGATATTATTTTTGTTGATAAATGCATTTTGAAAAACTGCATTTTTTTTTTTGCTCCAAAGTGATGAGTGGCGAGGTACCCCTACACTCAACCATACAAATATGAGCGTTTCACACGCGATCCAATCGAACTCCACAGATGGACTAGTTGTGGTATCTAGATGGTTATCCTTAGGTCGCAGTTCACTATCTTCCCATCTGGACTAGTGTTAACTTTATCACGTATGGTTTAGTCTAGAATGAGGTGTATGATGTGTTCCTATACTAATGCTACTCCTGGATGTAGTGGAAATTGATATTAACTAAGCTAAGACAGAGGGTGAGAGAGAATCTAAGTTAGCCTAAGTGCGATGAGCATCCATTCCTCGATCATTTGTACACATATTAGACTTCATGTACAACTACCACTGGGATTACCAAGTGCAGATCCTAGGTACACTACTGGGTTACCAAGTAGTCACACTTAAATGCTCGTGATCAAGTCGTACTCTTTCTGCATTTAAAAGGAGTTTAGGGTGAAGAGAATATTAACTAAGAAAGTAGTAAATAATAATTAAATAAATAAATAATTAAACTAAGTGAATGCCACAATGATTAAGTAATCTCAATCTTTATTGCTGGTCATGTGCGTGTCCAAGTACGTCACACTTGAATAAAGATTGTCGTATAATTACAATCATCACACTGCGGGCATGCACTGAGAAATAATTTTAACTCTAAGAAGGAAAAACTATAAGATTTTGGGTAAGGAACTAAGAACTAACCCCCAGAACAAGGAAAGCTACCTCTTATTTATAGAAATTGAGGCAGGCCACGATATCGTGTACGCAATATCGCAGCTGCAATATCGGGGGTCCAATAATTTGGCCTAACAGACCATATCTTGTATCAGGGCTCCAATAACAGGGCTTCAATAATATGGCTTCGATAACTGGGCTTGACAGACCATGACTCATCACAAAGGAAGTTAATAAAGGAGATGTTGTTATTCTTATTAATGAAAATTGGACTCAAAAAGTATTATATTTAAGTTTTAATAACCTTAAAAGAGTTATTTAGATTATTTATCATAGTGAAAAAGGTGACTTTAGAGTATATAATATTTATGCTCCTAATAATTTGAAAGATCAATTAGAGGTTTGGAAATATATTTTATCTTTGCTTAAAGTTCCTTAGATTATTGGAGATAATTTCAATATGGTTGAAAGTCATTTGGATAAACTTGGTGGTCTTCCTCCTAATATCTTTTCTCAAGAAAAAGAATATTGATGCAATTTCAATATTTTCTTTTTGATGTTAGTTATTTATTTCCATCTTATTCAAATAAAAAACATTATACTTTGTATAATTATAAACAAGGAAATAATATAATTTATTATCGACTTGATAAATTTTAAATTTCCAATGTTTTCTTTTGACAGCCTATAATGTTATTGTAGCTTAAGAGGGAATGTAGTGGTCTCTTAATAGTAACCAAGACATTGCTTTTATTAAGTTAGATTATGCCAAAGCTTATAACAAAACCTTTGTGCTCTATGAAGAGGGAAATAAAATGACCTTTCTTATTTAAAGGTGATGAGTCACGTTTTGGGTGACCACAATATCACATACGTGACATCGCATGCTCAGTTGCGATATCGCATATGCAATATCATAGCCTATCGCCAGTTCTATAAATAAGAGGTAGCTCTCCCTTGTTTTGCATGAAGGTTTTAGTCCCTTAGCTAAACTCTTGCAGTTTTTCCTTCTTAGAGTTAGAATTATTTGCTAGTGTATGCCCGCAGTGTGGTGATTGTAATTGTACGACATCCTTATTCGAGTGTGACATACTTGGACATGCACATGACCAACAATAAAGATCGAGATTACTTCATCATTGCAGCATTTACTTAGTTTAATTATTTAATTAATTATCATTTACTGCTTTCCTAGTTAATATCTTCTCACCCTTATCTCATGTTAAAACACGAAATGAGTACGACTTGATTACGAGCATTTAAGTGTGACTACTTGGTAACCCAGTAGTGTACCTAGGATCTATGCTTGGTAATCCCAGTGGCAGTCATGCATGAAGTCCAAGATGTGTATGGATAATCAAGGAATGGATGCTCATCGCACTTAGGCTAGATTAGATTCTCTTACCCTCTCTCTCCTAGATTAGTTAATCTTACTTTCCATTGCCTTCAGGAGTAGCATTAGGTTAGAAACCCATCATACACCTCACTCTGGACTAAACCATACGTGACAAAGCTAATACTAGTCTAGGTGGGAAGATAGCGAACTGCGACCTAAGGCTAACTGTCTAGGTGCCACAACTATTCTGTCTATGGATTTTGATCGGATCGCACATGTAATGCTTGTATTTGTATGGTTGAGTGTAGGGGTACCTCACCACTCATCATTGGCGCCGTTGCCGGGGACGGTGCTAGTTATCTAGATTAGTTATATCATACAAGGTCACTATATAAGGACTTAAAGAAATATCTTTTAGAAAAAAATTAATAATTATTAAAAGTCACACATAATTCACACACAACTTTACAACCATGCGTCTCCTACAAGATTACAATAATGCCACACTTAGTGAGGAAGTTCATTGGAGAACCAACGAGCTATATGACGATGAATATTGGAGTACACAACCTGAAGTGGGGGTTTCTTATCAACATGAATGAAAGAAACGTCATCCCAACGCATGAAAGCATAATCTACCCAATGACGATGAACCCCTACTGGCCACTACAAGCTTAACGCAAATACAAGAGGCTATTTGAATCTCTTGTAGGCATCGTAAAGAGAGCCGTCTACCTAGGCTCGATTTAAACAAATTCCCTAATTTTTCAGGAGGCTATGACTTAGATTCACATCAACATTTACAAGCCTTCTACGATGCCTATGCATGGAACAACATTGATAATGGTTGGAAAAAACTTAAGCTCTTCCCTATGACACTCATTGACCAAGCAAAAGTATGATATAGATCGATAAAACCAAATTCGATACAACGTTGGTCAACAATGGTAGAAGTCTTTAATGAAAAATATCAAACCTATGCAAGAGTGTCAGCCTTGAGGAAACAAATCCAGGGATGGAAACAAGCACAACACGAACCCATGGACATGGCCTTAGAAAGATATTATGCGCTGTTAAACAACTATCCAGGCCATGGGTTTTCCGAGGAAAGGCTAATGTACCATATCATTGATGGGCTTTGTGATGCAACAAGAGAGACCTTAGGAATGTATGCCCAAGGTCAACTATACGAACTATGAACCCATCAAGTCCAAGAGCTTATTAAGCAGGTAGCAAAAGAAGAGGGAGAATTAGCTAGATGGGAGAGTGTTGAAAAAAATCAGCGGGACCAAAATCTCAAATTAACAAAGGTCCATGATCATAAAAAGGAGAAATCAACCAATCTCAAGGTGGAAACATCATCTTTTCTAACACAACAAATATTAGAAGAAGTCGAGGCAAAGATCAATAAGATGTTGGAATGGACGTATCAAACATGTGGAGAATTTATCAACATTATTAGGGATAGAGTTTTGACAACCCAAGAAGTAGAAAAAAACATTAGAAAATTAGAAAGAAGAGATAAGAAAATTAAGAGCTCAACTGTCAATCATACGTATGAATGCAACATATGCCTATATGATCACCCCAAAGGCCGATGCCCAATATTGTTACATTTACATGAGCATTGGGGAAATATGTTACATCTAGAGTTCGTACAAAGATATTGTGTTCGATCACAGTGGAAACAATCCCAGTCATGGGGGAGACCACCACTAAATTGGAGACACCCTTTGTATCATCTGAACCCAAACACTTATCTTGTTCAACATCCTGTTTCTCCAACTGGGCCAACGCACTTTGTCTCACCACAGTACCATTCTCTTCAATACTATCAGCCCATACCTTCAACACAACCACCACCTTGTGCATCTTATATTTCTCCTAACTTTCAACATTCTCATTTTTTCCCTCCTACCTCACCACCAACTATTCCTAAGGTTCCTACACCACAGAAACAACCCACGAATGTCACTTATGCTACTACTGCCAACAACAATGAGAAACCTTAGCAACATCGAAGGTGCCCCTTCTTTAGAAATGACCCTAAGAAGGGAAAATACAATTTCGAGGCCATTGCACCCTCCAACTCAGCACAAGCCCAACACTGTGGTGCACCCTTATCTTCAAACCCAACGCCTCATGTAACTTCATCAGGGCCACCAACTCACACTCCAACAACAATACAACCTAATGAACACAGCCATGGAGAGTGACAACCCAATCCTTACATGCCATCTAATGGTCCCAAATATCATAGTGGATCAACTCGTTATCCGAGAACTACATCATACAAATTGCCCCACTATGCTTATTATAATCAAGTGTGTGAACCCTGATGGGTTAAGTATGACCCGGTTCCAATGCTTCCAACATGCAAGGATCCTCATCCTTTATTTATTAATCCTCTCCATGCTCAATTGTTTAGTTATGGGGGATACCCCCCATCCTAATAACAAGAAGGATTAATAACCATTTTTTATTTTATTTGATTTTACACTTTTTGTTTTCTAGTTTTTCATTTTTCAACTTCTTGTTTTATCTTTTTGTCTTTTTGGTATTTTTGTATTTTTATAAGTAATCTCATCTATGAATAAAACACTCATGTGGATCATTGGGTGGGGTGTGTTTTATGTTATTAAGTCTCGAGCGATCAATTATTTGGACAGTGAGCCCATTACACCCACTCACCCACTCTACAAATAAGAGATTCTATTCGAGGGTACAGTGATATTCTTTACATTATTAAAACTTAAAATTAATTTTGTGTTCATTGTACCCAGAGTGAGGACGGATGGACCAAGAGGGAATGATTAGGGTGTCACATCAAGGAGATTTGTGGATTCTGTTTGGTGACATCTGTGGAAGTTCTTATGCAATGTGGTTGTACTAAGATCCTTGTAGATCTAATGAAAAATGGGAGTAAGAGTAATCAAAAGGGCACTCAAAAATCCAATGTTGTTCTAGGGGGTCCCAATGGAAAGACATGCACCCATGCTTGACGGTTGGCGGCTTCTCTAGATTCAGTATTCAAAAAAAAAGGAAAAAAAGAAAATGAAAAGAAAAGTGCCACAAAACAAAAATCACTTCTCCCTTGAACAAAATGCCAAGTGATCGTACACCTTGTTATTATGGTACTCTCATAGTTGTTCATCATGGGATGAAGCAATGCAATGTCACTAATTAGAATGATGAACTTGGTCTTGATCTTGGAACAACGGTTTAATGACACATTAATCATGATTTTCACACAGGATTCACTATGCCCTGGGTTAGTTACCTCATGTCCTAATCTCTACAATCCCTTTCTCTAGTTTGTCTCATCTCACTGTTCATGTAATTGTAGCTTGTGTCATGTGTAACATAGAATTCTTACCTCATTTTGGTGATATTTACATGTGTGTGTTTTGTGGAGTCAGTGCGGATTACATTTAACTCTTCTAGTGCCCATGGACACTTTAAGTATGGTTACACAAGGGCATTATAGGTAAGAACTTGCTTTGGGGAGGACCCACTTATGTAATCTTTTGTAATCCTCACTTATGACATAGCTCACACACATCATTTCTTACCCTCAGCATAATTTTTCATAATTTTCTTTCCCTATTATTATCTTTCTGATCCAATGTTCCTATGAATCATCACATAGCCTTTTTCTCTACCATCCAAGGCCCTTATTGATAAATTCCACACCATCATAATTTTCGTGCCTTCAAAACTAGTTGAATTACCCTAGAACCTTTTAACAATCATCTAGATGTTTTTAGTTTACATTGTTTAGTTTCAAAGAAATATTAAAAATTCGGTACATTCTCTAAGTGCCCTAACTTCGATGATGAGTATTTTATTCACATATGAGAATACTCTCAAAAAGATAAAAACGATAAATTGAAAAATAAAAAATGAAAAATTGGAAAATAAAAAATTGTAAAACCAAAGAAAAGGAAAAACACTTACTAATTCTGCTTATTAGAATGGAGGATATTCCCCATGACTAAACCTTGGATCATGGCAAGAATTAATAAATGGAAAACTTGGATCCATGCATGTTGAAAATATTGGGGTTTGGTTATATGCAAACCACTGGGTGTCTTTTGATGTGGTGATAGGAATGTACCCAAATTGGGGTTCACACACTTGATTAAAATAGGCATAGTGAGGCAAATTATAAGATGTGGTCATGTGATAAGGAGCTGACCCACTATGGCACCTGTGATCATAAGATGGTATGCAAGGACTAATATGTCTCTTTACGTTCTCATATTCATTGGGCCACATGGTTGTTGGAGTGTTAATTAATGGCCCAAAAAAGGTAACAGAAGGCATTGAGTTTGAAGAGGAAGGTGCATCATAGTGCTAGGCTTGTGTTGAGTTAGAGGGTGTAGTGGTTTCAGAACCATGCTGTCTCTTTCAACGATCATGCCTAAAGAAAGGATGCTTTTGATGTTGTGGAGGAATTCCATTGTTGTTGATAATAGTGACACAAGTAATGTTTGTGGGTTGGTGCTATGGTACAAAACCTTCTAGTACAATTGGTGGCGATGTAGAAGGAGGTGAAGGATGAGAATATTGAGGGTAATGAGAAGTGGAAAGAACTAGAGGTGGTGACCCCATGGGAGAGGATATGAGTTGATAGTACTCGGGAGAATGATAATGATCAGGTAAAGTAGAGGATGTTGATCCAGTTGGGGAAATAGAATGTTAAACATAATAAGCATTTAGACTCGGGGTACATAAAGGGTGTGGTTTGTTTGGTAGTGGCCTCCCCCATGACTAGGGGTTTTGCCACTACAGTTGGACACTATACTTCTGTATGAAATCTAGATGTAGCAATCCTCCCCAATGCTCATGTAAATGTCACAATACTGGGCATTGGCTTTTTGGGTGATTGTATAGATAAACATCACATTGATATTTATGATTTGTAGTTGAGTTCCTATCCTTATTTTTTTCAACCCCCCTTTTCGATTGTAGAATGGTGTTCTATCGTATTTCTAAGTTTGACGTCCTCTATTTGTTCTAGTTTTCAGAGTGATCTTGCATGGTTCTACCTCTAATAATGTTTACATATTCTCCACATTTTTCATGTACCCATTTTGTCATCTTATTAATCTTTGCCTCAATTTCATCTAGTGATTGTAGTATTGGCAAAGATGATTCCACCTCCTTGAGGTGAGTTGATTTCTCTTCTTCATGATTATAGACCTTTGTTATTTTAAGATTTTGGTCTTATTAAGATCTTTCAACATTCTTCCATTTGGCTATTTCTCCTTCTTCTTTTGCTACCCACTTAATAAGCTCTTGGAATTGGTGGATTCGTAGTTCATATAGTTGACCTAGGGCATACATCCCTAGGGTCTCCCTTGTTTCATTATGGAGCCCATCCATAATATGACACATTAGTCTTTCCTCAAAGAACCCATGGCCTGGGCATTTGTTTAACAATGAATAATATCTTTCTAAGGCCATGTCCAAGGGTTCATGTTGCCCTTGTTTCCACTCTTGGATTTATCTCCTCAATGCCGACACTCTTGCACAGGTTTGATATCTTTTGTTGAAGAGGTTTACCATTGTGGGAGAACGACAAATTGAATTCAATTTTAAATACCTATACCATATTTTTGCTTGGTCCATGAGTGCCATAGTGAAGAGCTTTAGCCTTTGCCATCCATTATCAATGTTGTTGCATGCATAGGTGATGAGCGGCTAAGTACCCCTACGTCCAACCATACGAATCATGAGCGTTCACATGCGACTCAGTTGAAATCGGTAAACTATAAGCACTTAACATACACCAGACTCTAACCAACAAAACCTTGGGTTAGAATGGTTGTTGTCTTCCTAATCTCACTTGTGATGTTCTATTTGTGATGGTTAAGTAAGAGTAAGGCTAATGATTTTTGTAGCTTTTTACTTATCTTTTGGTGACTAATTAAGGTATGAAGAGTAAGAAATAAACTATTATCTAATCTATAATTATCCTAGCTTGTACTCTAACTATTCCTAGCACAACTATCCGATCCCATCTTCCAAGCATGGTCTGAGCATCTCCTAACACTTATGGGTTACCAGATGTTAAGCATCACTGGGTTTACCAAGTGTTTGATTTACGTTCGAGATGGTCATACTTATGGCCTTTACGAACTACGAATGAGCAATAGTGATTAAGATAACAATAATAGAAACTTAAGTAATTAATAAGTAATTAACAAAGCATAAACATATTAAACTAATGAATGCATAAAATAGCTAAGTCCAAATGCTACAAGGAATGCTTGAATAGTTCATCTTTATTGCAGTCATGCCAATGGACTCAGATACATCGACACTCAAATGAAGAGCCGATCACTTTTCTTACACCTACTGCAAGCACTTGGAAAATATTCTATCTCCTACAGGAACAAACTACAAGAGCTTCGCTACAACTAACTGAAAGGTACCTAAATGAGGTAGAAGGCCCTCTTATTTATAGGCTAAAATAGGCTCTGCATAAACGGGGCCACGTCGATGCATGAAAAGCTACGTCGATGGGGCTGCATCGATGCGGCCCCGTATATGCGGCCTAGTTGACGCATCGACTAATGACACTCCATCATACCCTCACAATTGAGTAAAAACTTATCCTTAAGTTACTCTATAATTTGAAAGGTATGTATTCTTATTTATAATGCACATGACTAAACACACACATGACACACACGTGACACATCATTAATTTGACCAAGTGCCCGAGTTACAGAGAAGGACAAATTACAAAAATGGCAATGTTCAGAGACAAAATTGAACACCTCGCTGGTCCTGGAGTCTCTGCTATGTAGAATGATGCACAAAATTGTTGAAGAAGGTCACACTATCCCTGGGGGTGGTGGTTCCAACGAACCTTCTCCAGCCTCTGGCCCATGCATTGGTGGTGGCACAGATGACGGTTGCCCTGCGGCAGCTGCAACTTTTGGAGGCAGCTGGAAAGCCTCCAAGAGAGCCCTCATCTTTTCTTCTTTGCTTCTGGGGTCGTTCAAAGTCCAGGCAACTTCTCCAATGTGTGCTGGAACTAGAACTTCCCAAGGGCATGGCAACACCGAGAAGAGTTCTTTGAGGTTGACAAACCAGGCTACAAACTGCTTTCATTCAATGTTGAACACTCGGATTGATGCCTACAGCTACTAGTAGTCATTCATTCGATGGCCCAGGTTCTCTGTGACTGTACATTTTCCTTCAAATCATGTGCGAAGAACCTTGAGTTCCACGTTCACTATTTCTAGCTTTTTCTTTGTTACCTTATGTGCATGGAACTCACCCTTATATAGGGAATACAAGGCGGCCACTTGCTTTTCCACTTCTGACTACGGTCTTCCAGCTGTGAGCATAGCTAGGTTTACATATCAAAGGTTGGCAAGCTTCATATATTCTGTCATTTCTTCAATTTTCAGCTCTTTAAGGTGGATTTCAGCTAGATTGTACTCATTCAACCCATCAAAGATAGGTTGCCATACCTCACCTCCTTCTTGGAGTTGCTAGAGCGTTTGGTTCATTTTGGCCTTTGCAACTTAGATATGCTTTTCATTTACTTCCTTCTGTAATCCCACTTGGTCCCTATAATGATTTTTTATGTTTTCAAATTTTAGGGCCTCATTTTTCTAAGCAGCGATTTCAATTACAGACTTTTGTTGCAATACCTGAACCTCCTCCATTAACTGATTTTGATTTTCAATAGCCAACCTTCTCACGTCAACGTTCACCTTGGCTAGTTCTTCCTGCTATTGGTGGATAAAATTTTTCATATGTTCATTTTCTACACCAACATTGCATAGGCAATGAACCTCCGTGGTCAGTCGCATGTTCTCCTGACGAACCTTCGTCAAGTCCTTGTCTAAGTGATATGCTCGAACATCTACCAAGGACTTCTCAAAGATCGCCATCTCTCACACATTCTCAATGATCTAAAGTTTGAGTTGAAGCCGTTGAAAAGCTTTCTCTTTGGTGATTGCACGGTCGAGGGTGGCTGGATTAGCAAGCTGGGTTCTTAATTGGGCTACTTCCATTTCCAAGCATTGACAAGAGACTTGGGCAATGTCAAGTTGCCCTTCCAAAATGAGGCTCTTGCCCCTTGCTGAGATTAGCTCTGAGTGGGTTGCAGTAACTTTTTTTGGAAGGTTGAAGACATCCGAAAGTAGTTACCCGATTCCCACTAGTCGATCCAACAACTCCTCGTGTTGGGCTACATCAATCTTGCCACGCGAAGTTCCGGCAAATGCCTATACATCTTGTAGTCCATGAATGTCTGGTACAGGGGCTATTGATGCATTGAGGGCCATAGCAATTGTGTCAGCAACCACTTCAGCTGCAGTCTCCTATCCTTGATGCTGCATCACTAGGACTGTTGCCCCTTGACCATCCTCCAAGCGTACCAAAAAGGTAGTAGCATTCCCAGAGATTTCGGGAAATAGTTGTCGGGTTGATACTATTACCTCTTGAACACTAGCATCTGTCCTTGCTGGCACTTGCATCCAGGCTACAAATAACATTGACCCTACCCTTTTAAGCAAGCTAACTAATCAAGCCACTTCCTCCAGGTGGCTCATGGTAGGGCAATAGACCGAAAGATCTTCTCCTCCACCAGTCCTACCATATTGCTCTTGCTGGCTCAAGAGCATTTCTTGAATTTTGTGGATGTGTTCTGCTATGGTTTACGAACCTGACTGTGTTGTTTGTGTAGGTGGTGGAGATGGTTGCTACTCCTCCTCTTTCTGTGTGGCGGTAGGAGTTTTATCCTTCATCATTTCTTGCCAAGAAGTAATCGGGGCATGCCAAATTACATCATTGGAGTATCGTGTTATCCCTGCCCATTTGCAGAACTTTAAGATTAGGCAAGGAAAGGGGAGAGCTCGTCTTCCACGTTCGTTCTCAGTGAACCTATTTTCAATTTCCAATAATAGCAGCTATGGAAGACTCATTGGGAATTTTCCACTCAAGGCAGCACACGCACAGGTAGAGAAGGCTGTGATTTTGCTAGGTCTTACCGTTGGGTTCAAGTGATAAGACACAATCTTTGAGTACACCCTCTCCATTATGGTCAAGGAACCAAATTCCTTATGCTCTACCCCATAGCACTATTTGGTCCATTCTACCTTTACCTCTGGATCGGCCTGCTTTGGGATTTCCATCACATCTGCCCCGGTCTCAGGCAACCCTAGAGCCTATGCTATCACCTCTGAAGAGTAAGAGACATAAATGTCTTTGATTCTTACTCTAGACTCTCGTTGCTGATTCATCCAGAAGAGATAGATCTCTCCTAAGTACCATTCACCACTGGTTGTAATGATTGGCCACATTGAAGAGTGTTGCAGTTGGAGCCTCACTTCTTCTGGCAAGTTCTTGAGGAATGGTCCAAAATTTAGCTCTTGAAGGACCATTCACTGCATCTCACGCGGTGTGATAGCATCAAGGAAGGCTTAGGTCAGGGTGACCTCAAGCTGTGGTGCTATCCTAGGAGTCTCATCCCCTTGTGATTGCTCGTCGTGAATCTCTTCTTCAGGAATCTGAAGGATAGATTCCATGTCAGGTCCTTCACCAAGAGGGCTAGTTACATGAGAGCCCTCCACATGATTTGGTGGTTTCACTTCTCATCCCCTTCCCATGCATGGGTGCTTATCCCTTAGCTATGATGGTCCTTCGTCCCTCGGGTGCCTCAATTTGGGTGCCATCTACAATCAAACATAACCACCAATTAGATTGTGCATAAGTAGCTCAAGATGGTCCTTATACACCTTCTCAGTTTGACCAAGTTATGTTGTTGGCACAGGCATTCCTTTAAGTCTCCCAAAGTGTTAATTTATGGGTTAGAGCCAAAATTTTTGTAATTAACTAATTAATTACTTAATTAATTACACATAGGCATCACCCCCCCCCCCTCCCACAACTAAGAGCATACCTCTGGTTGCTTAAAAGGGCAAGGATCGGTTGATGCAGACACACGATGGAATGTAGGAGTGTTGGGAAGGGATAGGCAAAAAAATGATAAAATCTCCCCTCAATTTGGATTCCAAATGATGAAAATTTCAAAGCGTACCGGGTGTATATATAGGGGTTAGGCGCTGCGTCGACGGGGCCCCGTATACGCGATCGTGTATACGTAGGGGTGTTCACCCGTTGACCAACCCGAAAAAATCCTGAAATGATGAATTTGAAATGCCAAATTGGGGTGGTTAAAGCACGTGAGAGGCCCAGTCATGGCTGAGGACAAGAGGAGGGAAACCAAGGCTCGAAAAAGAGTCAAAAATAGGAGAACAGGACTCAAAAAGAACTCTGCGGGGAAGAAATCGAACGATGGGACCCAGAAACTAGTCAACCATGAAATCCAAAGGATGGAAAGCTTAACAGGCGGAACCAAGGAGATGTAGGTGGGTCCTCCCCATAGCAGGAAATAGCCATAGTAGCCCCTGTATATCCCCAACACTGGGGTCTGTGGACCCTGGGGCCAAGAAATGGTGTTTGCCAATTAATACTCCTACCAAAAAGATCCCGCCAAGGCATGGGAAGCCCATGGAAATCACGATAAACCATCACAACATAAGACAGGCAGTGAGGTGAGTTATGGAGCAAATTGGGTGAAGAGAGAGAGAGATGAGAAAGTGGAATTTCGATCGTCGGTCACATGAAACCCCATGTGCAGTTGTGGTTAAGTGACCCAGTAGAACCTATCCTGAGGTCAAACCCAAAACTAGCTGCATGTAGTGACATCGCAGCAACAGACGAAGCCTTGGACATTCCCTAAGGAAGCAGGAATGCACCCACAGAGAACCACCACTCCAAAAAATGTGAGGGAAAGGAAGTGAAATGGGATGAAGTTAGAGGGGACCAAGGAAGTCCCATAACAAGTGCTTGTGGCCCGTGAGAGACAGTCTAAGGGGTGTGCCTTGAATTCCCACATAGTGATTGGTTTGTTTTTCTTTTCTTTTTTGGGGGAACCACACCATGCAAAGACCCATGCGTGCTCGCATGCATTCGACCAAGGGGTGTGCTTTAAATCCTCATGTTTATTTCTTCTTTTTTCTATTTCTTCTTTTTTTTGAATTTTTCGGTGAGGACCACACCATGCAAGGTCGAACTGCCCAGAAGCTTCCTTGGATAGAAAGACGTGAAGCGGTAGGGAATCCGTAAGGACATACCAGTAACCCAGGGGACAAGATAGAGTGATGAATATTACATTCCCCTTGAAGTCACACCCGATTCAAACCATTGGATCATCCCTGAGTCTAAGAACTACACAAGTCACACATTAATTATAATGTTTTTAAGTGAAGGGGTTGCATGTTCTCAACAAAAGGAAAACCATGGAGTGGGTGAATGGGTGGATGACGTGAACTCACTACCGATGTTATGAACGGAACATAAACGTAAAGGCCAAAGACAACCATGCGAGAGGGGGAACCAGACAACAAGATGGACTAGTATACATTACCCATTGCAACAAAAACCATCCATGCCAGACATCTGAAGACAATAAGATGACATATTAGCAATTACGCGAAGAATGAAACACACACAAAGAAACAAAAAATAATTAAAGAAAGGAAAAAATGTACAAAGAATTTGCAAACGTATGAATGATGGTGAAAAACAAAAAGGTGTAAAAAATTGCAAAACAATGAGGGGTGTAGTGGAATGGATCAGCAGGGATGACAATCCCCCCACGACTGGGTGGAAAGGAGGAGATGCGAAAAATGGAGCAAGGTTGTCTTGGTGATGACGAGGCGGTTGCACTAGTTGAGTGGAGTTCACGAAAAGGTTTCAGTTGTTGGTGGTTGACTAACTACATTTTGGTGGGGTCCTCAAGTTTGTGGATATGCAAGGCCCCAGATGGGAAGGTTTCGAAGACAATGTAAGGTCCCTTCCATAGTGTTTGGAACTTTGTCAGTTGAGATATGTGTGAGGGGTTCTAATACAACACTTTGTCTCCACATCTAAATGTGACTTTTCGAATCCTAAGATCATGTCATTTTTTGTTATAGGCCTTATGGATCTCATTGGAAGATAAGGCCACTAATTGGTTCTCATCTAGCACACTTAAATTGATGAGTCTTTCTCGTTGTGCTAGTGGGAGATCAAGGCCTAAGTCACTAGCAGTGGATAGTGTGCAGAGTTCAGCCTGAATTAGAAGTGTTGGTAACTTTCCGTACACTAACTCATAAGGAGAGTACCCTACAGGAAGTTTCCAAGTGGAGCAATAGGCCCATAGGGCATCGTTAAGTTTAGTACTCCAATCCCTCCTGTATTTGCTAATGGTTTGGATAAGGATCTTGGTGATCTTCCTATTGGTGACTTCGGCCTGCCCATTGGCTTAGGGATGATAGGAAGTTGTAAATTATGAGTGACCCCCAAGTTTTGCATGAGTTTCCGAAAAGTGACACCCGCAAAATGAGTCCCATTATCAGAAATGAGTGCACATGGCACTCCAAACCTATTAACGATTTTTTACTGAACAAATCGTGTGGTAATGTTTGAAGAACAGTCGATGACGGCTGCCGCTTCTGCCCACTTTGTACAGTAGTCCATAGCTACAATGATGCATGCCTTTCCTTTTGACAAAGGTGTGATGGGCCCCATGAAGTTGATGCCCCAGATGTCAAAGGGCTCCAATGGCTGGATCCACTGTTGAGGTTCCTCCAACCGTGCCAACATCCCACCATCTTTTTGGCATCATTCGTAGGAGCGGGTGAACCATTATGCATCCCTGAAAATTGTGGGCCAGTAATACCCTGCAAGCAGGATCTTAATGATCGTGCGATGTCCAGCATAGTGACCCCCACAAGGATCCTTGTGTGCATCTTGGAGGACACACAGTGTATCGTCATCAAGGACACACCATCGAACCAAGCCATCTGTGCACACCTTGTAAAGGTGGTCGTTGATTTCCATGAAACGCTTGGCCTTATGGAGAAACTATTGTTTCTACCGATGGTTCCACTCCTTTGGCAGCTCCTAAGTTGTGAGGTAGGTGAGGATGTGGTTGAATCAAGGGGATTCATTGGGTACTTGAGGATCGACTACAGCTGTGAAGAGGAGTTCATCTAGAAATTGGTCGAAGAGGGGCTCCTCCTCTTCTGTGTTATCCCATCGTAACTGAGACAAGTGGTCAGCAACCACATTCTCTGTCCCCTTCCTATCTACCATGGTGAGATCAAACTCCTAAAGAATCACCAGCCACCGGATGATGCAGGGGCTCATTGTTGGTTTGTTCATCAAGAACCAGATAGCACTATGGTCAGTATGCATAAACACCTCGTATCCGAGCACATAGTGCCAGAATTTGTCCAAGGCGAACACCACCACCACCAACTCCTTTTTGGTGGTGGTGTAGTTGAGCTGAGCACCCACAATGCTACGACTTGCACAGTGGATATAATATGGACATTTTTTATCATCACACTATGTAAGCACAACTCCCAAGGCATAGTTGGATGCATCCGTCATAATGTAAAAGGGTCTAGACCAATCAAGTGCTCATAGAATTGGATTTTCTACGAGTTTCTATTTAAGCAATTGGAATGCCGATTCACACTCCTTGGTCTAGATGAACAAAGTATCCTTCTTTGTAAGTTCTACCAATGACTTGGCGATCTTCAAGAAGTTTTCAATGAAGCATCAGTAGTAACCAGTGTGTCCAACAAATGACCGAACATCTTTGAAGGTACTTGGTTTGTGGGTGATTCCTTGGATGACCCTGATCTTTTCAGGATCCATGCTAATCCCTATTTGTGAGATGCAGTGCCCCAACACAATGCCTTCTTGGACCATCAAATGGATTTTTTGCCAATTGAACTACAGATTAGTGTCTACACACCTTTTTAGAACCTTCTCAAGATGGTCCAAGGCTTGCTCGAATGTGGCCCCATAGGTAGAGAAGTCATCCATGAAGACTTCTACCCCATTGTCGATTTGTTGTTAAAAGATGCTTAGGACAAGGCGTTGGAACGTAGCAGGTGCATTACATAGGCCAAAGGGCATCTTCTTGTATGCGAAAGTCCCCCATGGACTTGTGAATGTTGTTTTGGCCTAGTCCTTTGGTGCTATTTGGATTTGGTTATAACCACTATAACCATCCAAAAAGCTGTAGTAGCGATGCCCTGCGATGGTGTCCAACACTTGGTCCACAAATGGGAGCGGAAAATGATCCTTGAAGGTAGCCATGTTGAGCAACCGAAAATCAATACAGACCCTCCATTTGCCACCTTTCTCCGGCATGATAATGAGTGGGCTGACCCATTCGCTATCGACAATAGAATAGATGAACCCCACCTTTAGCAATTGTTCAATTTCATCCTATATGACCTACTTCAGTTTGGGATTCAATCGTCTTTATGGCTATCGTCATGGCTTCATGGAAGGGTTAATATAGATTCGATGCTAGCAGACCCTAGGATCAACTCCAGTCAACACAGGATATGACCATGCAAATGTAGCAACCCATTTGTTTACCACCTTCAGTAATCTCTTCTTCTGTTTAAGAGCAAGGGTGGCATTGATTATTACTGACTTTCCATTTTGCAAAAATGCATATTTCAAGTGATCTGGTAAAGACTTTAGCTCCAAGGGCTCTTTTTTGAAGCTCTCAGGGATTTGCAGCTTCCCCTAGTCATCTTGGTCATCAACAGTGGAGACCTGTTGATGAACCTCTTCCATTTTGTCCATGCTTTCAACATAGGCTTGCACAAGCCCCTCAGATGGTTCCATCCACAATGCGCTGCTAGTAGAATTATCTGTTAGCCACTAGGTGCCCTCTTGGTTAGTGGCTACTACGTACAGGCACTGTTGAATAGGTGATTCCTCGGTACACCGACTACATGCTTGAATGGATATCCGCTTAGTGAACCATAACTGCTGCACACAGTTGCACCCTGAGTCACTGTATGTGATGCATGGAATGCACTTCTTATCGATCTTCCTGAAGGGATTTTCCTTTGAAATTTCAAGGGACAGATCTCAGAGTCCTAGTCGTGCATCCACCATGCTTAGCCAAACTCTTCCCATGATGATTGGGAAGTTCCCCTTGCAATTCTCCACATGAATGACTAGGAAATCAGTTAGATAGGACCACCTACAAATAGTGGTCACAATGTCCTCCACTAATCCCAAGGGAATGGTGATGGACTGGTCTGCTAACTCGGGCCAAATGTTGCTCTTCTTTAGCAGGGGCAAGTTCCAGTTCTTGTACATATCGTGAGAGATAAAATTGATCCCTGACCACCCTGAGTCCAGAACAACTTTGCATGGCTCGTTCCCTACCACCTGAAGATAGATGAGGGGGCTTCTCGGATCAGTTAATTTTTGGGAAAGATGACTTGCCTTGATCCAGTCGGTCATGGCATGTGTGAGCATGACCGTTTAGACGTTGGAGTGCGGTTAGCTTGAAGGCTACTCTAGCGATGGAATAGTGGAGGCACTTGTAGGTTCAGAGGCACTGGCCATAGGTGTATGTGAGGGTATGTTCAAATTATTGGGCTGGAAAAAAGGACGTTTTCGTGGCTTGGGTTTTGATCCACTCGGCTGAGGTACTAGTTGTAAGTTAATAGCCCTCATAGTGTTTCATTACTGCATCTATGGCGGTATCTCTCCTTGCATCGGTGGAGCAGGTGGCAGCTGAGAGGGATGTGATGGAGGAGTGGCAAGAAAAGGTGATGGAGGATAGAAGAGATGTGGGTGTCCCCCCTGGGTGATGGAGATTGAGGTCGAAAATATTCCAGGGGATGGTAATGACTTTGAAAGGCCGCATGAATTGAAGAGTCCCGTGGGGAGACCGGTTGCTGAACGTAGTACCCATAAGGATCTGGCTATTTGTAAGGGTACTGCTACCTTGGAGGTGGCATCCCCCATGCTTGTGGGTGTTGCCATTGTTGGAAATATTCGTATGGTTGTAGTGGTGCTCCACTTGGATAGTATCCTTGTTGCTGCTAGTGGAACCGCCTGAAATTGCCTTGTGGATAAGGTAACCTTCGGGGTGTTTGTTGCTATGCCAAGTGAGGGTTCAATGCGTACACCCCAAACTCTTGAAGATGTGACACCACAAGACAACATCCCTTAGGATGTTCATATTGGCATATGCCACATTCATCATCCTCCTCAGTGTCAGAGTCTGCAACCTGCTCTGCTACAGCAATTTTGCCCTTACCCTTATGTTGGGCACGTTCAACTTCCTTCTTCTTGTGCCAATCATGATCATTACCTTGTTCTCTAGACTCTTCTGCAATTTTCAGCACACTTTGGAATTTTTCGTCCAAAGAGCCCCACATATTATCCACCTTTGTCGATATTTTAGATGCAAACTTTTGTAATGACAAAGTCTTTCGATTCACCGCTGCTTCTAGTGGTGATTCATCCTCCTCATCACAAAAACTGACTTTCCTTTTTTTAAGGGAAGGATCCCGATTGAATTCTTCTACACTCTCTTTTTTTCTAAGTTCTCCTTCCTCCTTGGCCACCTGTTCAATGAGGCGCTACAATTGATGGGGCCTTAGCTCTGACAGTCATCCCTGGGCATACATGCCAAGGGTCTTTTGCATTTCAAAATGGAGCCCATCAATGATGTGGCAAAGCTATGCCTACTGGGAATAACCATGACCAGGGTACCAATGCAACAATGAGTAGTACCTACTCATGGAGGCATCCAAGGGTTCATGATTCCCTTATTTCTAGCCTTGGATCTGCTGTCTCAGATTCGCCACTCTAGAGTACGTTTGATACTTTTCATTGAAAATTTCAAGCATTGTACTCCATCTTCTGATTGATTCCAGCTCCACGGACTGATACTAACTTTCAGCTTCTTTGATGAGTGTGCGAGGGAACAGCTTCATCTTTTGCCAATCATTGTTAATGTTCTGCAAGGTGCAGGTGTCATGGAACGCCTGCATGTGAGTTTGCGAATCACAATTGTATCCCCCTTCAAATCTGGGGATGTTGTTCATATCAACGTGCTTGATCTGGCTATCCTTCATGTAACTACTAGGGATTTGGACTACGTCAGCAATTTGGAGCATGCTTCGAGTAGCCAACAACGACTCATCTGAATCAGAGTCATGCTGAGGACCATGATGTCTGTGACAATTTCAACTACCCCTCCTTTCATGCCAGTGAGCATCACGTGATTGGTCATGTGTTTCCTCACGTTGTCCCTTCCAAACCTTCTTACCATTGTCCTTTTGCTCCTTTTTACCTTGGTTACGATTCGAGCCTAAGCTGGATGAAGGTGTAGGAGAGCAAGAGGATGGAGAAGAAGGAGAGGTATTGCCACCGCTCCTATGTCGATCTCCCCCTCTACCCTGATGATGGCCTCGATCAGCCTGCCCATCCCTGCTATGTGACCCTTCATCCCCTTGAGGATCTTGGTCACTGAGAGGCTTGTTTTGAATGATGGAATGAAGGATCTGCTACCCTAGGGGAAGTTCGGTCGAATGAGTATCATGAAAGATGGGATCCCCATCGTCCTACAGCCCTTGCGAGAATAAGGGGTTACTGAATTATTTTCCCTTCTGATGTTCATATCTTTCTGCCTACTATTGATCTTGTGCTCATTGAGCCTCAGTGGGATGATAGTCCCGGTAGTCATGGTCCTCCATGACATACTCTTCTCCACGGTCTTGGATGCCTAATCTGCCTAGATTGTGATATAGCATCACAGGAGCTAATCGATCGGGCGGTAGCACGATGCTGCCCTCCATGTCCTGCCATCGTAGATGCTCATCCTGATGTAGGATGAAAGTAAAGTTAGGGACATAATCATCAAGATGCTTGTACACCACCCGACATTCTTGTGGCACTGGTGGGTTGGATACCTCTCTCCTGTGAGAAGACATATTGGATGTTAGATGGTCCATGTAATCAATGTACCTTACTATTTACTTTAATCTGCCTAGTATGCGTAAATCTCTCTATCCTGGGACCATTCCAACGACTTGAATGATAATTTCACTAAGGTTAGATGATGCATGTAAGACTAACACGGCAACGGTGCCAATGATGAGAGGCTAGGTACCCCTACACCCAACCATATGAATCACGGGCATTCACATGCAACTCGGTTGAAATCCGTAAACTATAAGCACTTAACATACACTAGACTCTAACCAGCGAAACCTTGGGTTAGAACGATTGTTGTCTTCCTAATCTCACTTGTAATGTTCTATTTGCGATAGTTAAGTAAGAGTAAGGCTAATGATTTTTGTAGCTTTTTACTTATCTTTTGGTGGCTAATTAAGGTATGAAGAGTAAGGAATAAACTATTATCTAATCTATAATTATCCTAGCTTGTACTCTAACTATTCCTAGCACAAGTATCCGATCCCATCTTCCAAGCACGTTATGAGCATCTCCTAACACTTCTGGGTTACCAAACGTTAAGCGTCATTGGGTTTACCAAGTGTTTGATTTACGTTTGAGATGGTTGTACTTATGGCCTTTACGAACTACAAATGAGTGATAACGATTAAGATAACAATAATAGAAACTTAAGTAATTAATAAGTAATTAACAAAGCATAAACATATTAAACTACTGAATGCATAAAATAGCTAAGTCCAAATGCTGCAAAGAATGCTTGAATAGTTCGTCTTTATTGCCTTCACGCCAATGGGCTCAGACACATCGACGCTTGAATGAAGAGCCGATCACTTTTCTTACACCTACTGCGGGCACTTGGAAAATATTCTATCTCCTACGGGAACAAACTGCAAGAGCTTCACTACAACTAACTGAAAAGTACCTAAATGAGGTGAAAGGCCCTCTTATTTATAGGCCGAAATAGGCTCCGCGTAAATGGGGCCACATCGACGCATGAAAGGCTACGTCGTCGGGGCCACATCGACGCGGTTGCATATACGCGGCCTAGTCGACGCATCGACTAATGACACTCCATCAACAAGCATCATAGAAGGCTTGTAAATGATGTTGCAGATCTAAATCATAGCCTCTTGAGAACTTAGGAAAGTTGTTTAAGTCAAGCCTGGGTATATGACTTTCCTTACAATGCCTGCGGGATATTTGAATAGCCTCTATTATATGCATTAAGCTCTTAGTGGCCAACAGGGGTTCATCATCACTAACTAGGTTATGAGTTTGGGAGTTAGGATGATGTTGTCTTTGTTCATGTTGGTGTTCTTGACTATGCTTGTGGGTTCAATTTTTATTTCTACGCCAACCCCTTGAGAAATAGTCATTTGTGTCATGACCTGACATTAAAGGGGCAGAGGAAGAGAGAGAATTGGAAGAATCGTCATGACTTTTGTAAGTCTCCCAATCATCCCTTAATGTACTCTTGCTAACCATTGAGAAGGTCCTAGGCCCTATGGGCCCCCTCGTTCTATGGGATGTCCCATCCTCACTAAAGGTGTCTGAGTTGGATGGCAAGAGTCCTTGAGTATCATTGGGATGTCCATGAACATATGAAACTCCTACATAAGATTGCGTACTCCAAACTTCTTCTTCGTCATAAATTTCATTGGTTCTCCAATGAATTGCCTTGCTAGATGTTGCATTATCATTGTCTTGTGAGAGAGACATTGTCATGAGTTGTGTGTAACTTAATTGAATTTAATTTCTTTATCTAAAAGATATATGGTTAATACCTTGTTATAACGATCTTGTATGATATAACTAACACCATCCCTGGTAACAACGCCAATGATGAGCAACGAGGTACCCCTACGCTCAACCATATGAATACAAGCGTGTACACGTGATCCAATCGAACTCCGTAGATGAACTAGTTGTGGGACGTAGATAGTTACATGTTGATCGTAGTTCATTGTCTTCCCACCTAGACTAGTATTTGCTTTATCATGTATGATTTAGTCCAAAGTGAGGTGAATGATGTGATTTCTAACACTAGGCTACTCCTAGAGACAATGAGAAATAATCTTGATTAAGCTAATAAGTGATATGAAGTAAAATTTAAGCTATCCTAAGTGTGATGAGCATCCATCCTTAATCATCTGTATGCATCTTGGACCTTGTGTACTACTTCTAGGGTTACCAAGCACACATTACTTGAGCACTACTAGATATGCTACTAGGTTACCAAGTAGTTACACTTTAAATGTTCGTGAATTAAGGCATATTCATTCCGCATTAACAATAGGAATAGTAAATGACAATAAAGAACTATTAACTAAGAAAACCATAAATGATAATTAAGAATTAAACAATTAAAAACTAAGTGAATGCTGCAATGATGGAGTAATCTCGATCTTTATTGTCAATTGTGTGCGTGTCCAAGTACGTCACACTTGAATAAAGGTTCCATACAATTACAAGCATCACACTACAAGCATGCACATGGGAAATAATTGAAAACTGAAAAAAAAAAGACTTAACCCTAAAACTTACCAAGACTCCCATTTTCTATGCACCTAAGTGCTATATTTATAGGCTGACATAGGAATCATGATCTCATGTCTTCGATATTGTTATCTAGGCTGCGATATTACATACCCGATATCGAGGCTTGGCAAACCATGATTCATCAGGTCTTCCTATTGATGAATCATGTTTTACTAGGCCCCAATATCAGATCCTCGATATTGGCTATGCGATATCACAACTTGGATAATGATATCAAATACACGATATCATGGTTCCTATGTAAGCCTATAAATACCCCATTCAGGCGCATAGGAAAGGGGGAGTCAATAAGTATTAGAGTAGAGTCTTTTTGTCAGTTTTCAATTCATTTCAATTCTTTCCATAGTGCATGCCTGCAGTGTGATGATTATAATTGTACGGAACCTTTATTCGAGTGTGATGTATTTGGAGACACACATGATTGACAATAAAGATTGAGATTACTCCATCATTGCAGAACTCACTTAGTTTTTAATTGTTTAACCATTATTATTATTTATTATTTTCTTAGTTAATATTTTTTTACCATCATTTACTATTCCTATTGTTAAATGCGGAATGAGTACAACTTAATCACGAACATTGACATGTAACTACTTGGTAACCCAGTAGCGTATTTAGGAGTGCTTAAGTAATGTGCACTTGGTAATCCCAGAAGTAGTATATGAGGTCCAAGATGCATACGGATGATTAAGGACAGATGCTCATCACAGTTAGGCTAGCTAGACTTCATTTCCTATTGCTTCTTAGTCTAATCAAGATTAATTTCCATTGTCTCCAGGAGTAGCCTAGTGATAGAAACCATACATGATAAGCGAATACTAGTCCAAGTGGGAAGATAGCAAACTGTGATCAACGTGTAACTATCTAGATACCACAACTAGTCCATTTGTGGAGTTCGACCGGATCGTGCATACACGCTTGTCTTCATATGGTTGAGTGTAGGGGTACCTCACCACTCATCACCTATCAATACTTGTCTTAAACATATGGCAAATGTTTCTCCTCAATGTCCTCTTTGTGGAAGTCAAGATTTATTTTCTCATGTTTTTTTTAAGTATCCTATTACTTAGCATGCTTGGATATGGATATCTAGAATTTGTAACAACTTTCAACCAAGCATCAATGAAGTCATTCTTGGTGATCAACTTGCTTTGTCTGCTTCATTTCTTTGCTTTTGGAATTATCTTCGACAACTTGTTCTCTATTCTATTTGGAAGCTTCGGAGTGCAACTATTTTCTAATAGCAAGAGCATAACTATGACCTCTCTTCAGGTGTTAAATACCAAATTCTCAAAGATGTCACTTTTCAACTAGAACTTCAAGCAAAAAAGCTCCTAGTGAAAGATGAATAATGAATTTGCTTTCTACATTATTAATTCTTTTTGTTTGAAAGCTTAAGGATGGGAAACTTTCAACATTTGTTGCTATTTGTTCTTTATTTCTAATTAATGTATTCGTTTTTTCTTTAGATAAAGTTTTCTCCTTCTCTTTATAAGAAACCTTGAAAACTTGTGAGGGTGCTTCTAAATAAGGGCAAGGTTTGATCCTTTTCTAACCCTAGAGGGAAAGTTTTTCAAGATTGGTTGTAAAGGCATCCCCAAAATCATTGGGCTTTTTCTTTAGATTATTTCTTCAATGATATGATGTACTTTGATTTTTTAAAATATTATTATTCATTTTTTTGGGGTCTACCCCCTCTCCCTCCCCGTCCCGCCCATATTGTTTTAGGTTTCAACACCCCATACAACCAACATGAGGTGGTTTTATCCCAACCCCTCTTCAAACACAAAATACAATTACAGTCAACATGACCTAATGAAAGGTGGCTTAGTTCACTATCATGTTGTTTGACAAGTATTATGCAAAAAAGTGATTGCAAGTTTGAGACATACTTAGGCATCTTCATTTATTGAGGTATCATATTAGTTCAAGTCTCTACCAATCAACCTCATACTTCAATCAACATGATACTTTGATAAAACTTAGATAACATCTTGGTAAGTGCCATGGTAGACGATGAAAGTTAAAGAATTAAAAGCATAAGGTTCGGTAATATGATAATGCTTCTAGCATTAAACTTAAAATTAGACACCGGGCTAGGTATACCTTCCTTGAATATGATTACAGCGAATAAAAATGGAAAACGGCATACACCGGGCCAAAGATGTGAATGGAAAGAATTTTAGGTTGACATTACCACCGGGCCAATTGGCATTAGTATATTTGTCCAGTCACTGTCGGTTGAAGCAGCCATGAGCCATGTCGTCAACCACAGAAAATTCAGAAAATGAATGAATGAACATTCATTATAGAGAAAGTCACCAGTTTTCATACGGAAAAGGGCACATGGGAACATGGATCAGACAGACATCCTTGCAAAAGCATGTGATCTTGGAATTTTACATTTTCTATTTTCCAACTTCCAACCCACAAAGAAACCATGTTCAGAGAAGCCATTCAGCAATGTCTCCAACAGAATCATCAAAGCTAACATGTACATGGATTTAGGAATGGTGGTTGTTAAGAAAACTTGATATAAAATCAGTAGAAAAATTAGTTGAGAGTCACTGCATCATTAGAACACACCCACCCCACATGAACAATCTTCAATTTTCTTGGGTGGATTGAAACCGTGAGCCGACAGTGCAACAAACACCGAATTCAATGAGCATGGGCGTGGTTGGTAACATTTTTCACTAAAAGAAATGCAAAACCGCGTGAAGTTGTTGAGACAAACCGCACAAGATCAAACGCGGTCCTTAAATTAAGAGTCTGCACAATTTCAATAAAAAGGCAAAATAGAACCAAATTGATGTACTGTTCTTATTTTAAGCCTGCAAATTTGCTATAAAACCCGCAACAGATTTATCTGTTCAAGCTCTTGTGGGGCAGAAGCAACCGCCTTGCACCTTCTCCACCAGCGCAATCTCCTCTGGCCCAAAGAAAGTCAAAGCAGATTTTTCCATATCCTTTATCTTGATGCAACACACAACGCTCAGTTTTCCAGACAATCTCTGGGTTTAATTTCGGGGCACAGAGACACGGAGAGATGTTTGATCAATATTTGGGATTTTTCAGCACCCAAATCCCAGTCAAAGAGACTCCTCCATTGACGAAGATTTTGTCAGCAGGAAGAATGTGCAAATTGGCTCTTTGCCAACTGGTTTAGTGCCTAAAAAGAGTGCAGAAAATGGCCCGGATCCCGACAAAAAACCTATGCCAGATAGCTGTTTGGAAGGGCCTTCTGCGCTTCTTCGTTCTTTGCCAATTCCCACCCACATATATCTAGATAAGACGCGCCGGCTCTGTCAATTAATTTAATTCACACTTTAATCTCTGTAAAGGTCAATGGCCGCTGCCAGGATTTGGTGCTGATACTGTTACTGGTCATCTGCGATGATGAGGATGAGAAATTTGTGAAATTGTTTCTGGGATCGATTTGGGGAGCCAGAATTGCAGCTTCTTATTTTTTGTAAATGCTGGCTTGAGCTTCGAGGTTTATCTGCATGAGAAACGGCAGAATATGGAACAGCAGCGATACCAATCCCAATCTCAGTCTGCGTGGCAATCTCAACAGCAGTAATTGAAATCCCAATCTCAATCTCAGACTGCGTTTCAATCTTAACAGCAGCAGCCGTTATCGGTAAAGAGTTTCGTGTACTTATACGAATTCAGGCATGGCAGTTTCTTCTGCGTCTGTGTCTGTTTCTGCTTGCACTTCTTCAATGGATGATTCGGCATCCAGCCTGAGCAACGATATCAAGCGAATGTCTGAGGTCCCGTCCCGCGGCCATGGCCACCGCAGAGCCCATTCTGAAATCGCCATGAGGCTGCCTGATGACATTATTGATGTGGGTATGCTTCTGGGCGAGGCAGAGGATGATGATTTGTTCTCCATGTACTTGGATTTGGATAAATTTCAGGCCATGCCTGCACATAATGGTAGTAATCCTCCTCCTGGTCTGCCTCCTGCTGCTCAAACTGGATTTCAGATGCTGGGCAACAGCAGCAGGAACGATGGGCCGAATGAGAAGCCTAGGATTAGGCATCAACACAGCCACTCCATGGATGGTTCTATGAACATCAGCATCAAGACTGAAACAGAGCAGCAGCCGCGGCAGTCTCTTCCCTTGGCAGACACCAAGAAGGCCATGTCTGCTACAAAGCTTGCAGATCTCGCTCTCATTGATCCCAAACGAGCTAAAAGGTTTGTTTTGTGTGTTTGTGTTTTTGTTTTTTTAACAACTACAAAATTTGTGACCCCAGAATCAGTTATTTCTTGTAATGGAAAACACAAAAGATTCTTAATTACTTTCACTCCATTGATTTTTAGTGTTTAGATTTTCATGTGGCGAAGCACAAAACGGTTTGCTATGGATTTGCAGTTGTAGGACTCCTTAGTCCTTCAGTTTTTGTTTTGTTCTCCTAACTGAGCAGAGGCCATGACCAGCCTTAAGAATGTACAGATCTTGATTAGTCATGCCAATAAGATTACTTGAGCCAGAAATGTGTTTCTAATGGTGCATTGTTTTTAATGTGCATTTTTTCCAGGCTTTTTTTTTTTTAATTTCAAATGTTGTTTTTGTTTTTTTTAGAGGCAGCTTGGATGAAACGATGATGAATTACTGATAGGCATAATTTCTATTCACGCTATAATTTCCCAAGAAATTTTTATTTGACTGAAAAAAAATTCTAGAGCTAATTGTTGTGGACAAGCATTTCTGTTATTGAGCAAAGGCTATACCAAAACATTACCTTGGTCAGGGTTCTTAATACGTGTACCTATTGGAAGGCTTTAGACTAAATATGTTTGCCTACCGGTTTGCTTTGCATATGTTGTTGCCACACTAACGATGGGTATACTTTAGTTCATTCTAGTGTCCTAGAAGAGTACTCGTTTGCTTGCAAGGGAAGCAAGAACGGAGTCTCAGAGATGTCTGTTTCTCAGATTTGTGTTTCTTTGATTTTTAATTTTTTGGGTGGATTTTTAGGACCAAGCTAGTAGAAAATGTGGATTTCTTTAGCCCTACCGTGGTTTTGTAATGATGATCATGTTGCACTTAACTCCCATATCATCAGTTAATGTACATTAATATTTTCAGGATCCTAAACATACATGCAAAGCATCATCCCTTTTGTTGAAGCATATAGTATGTTTTCTGCATATGATCTTACGACATGGGCATTTGGAAGAACGAAAACAAATTGGTCTGCTTGGAAGAAAATGAACTTTCTCGACGTATTTGTTGTGTCATGTATGGATTTCTTTTCTCGTGAGTTTGTATGTCTTGAGACAATGGTCTGTCACCAAAAAGGTTTAATTTCCTTGCTAAGAATCATGTGTGGCTCAATTGTTTAGACAAGTTACAGTACAGATATTATAGTTCACAAATCCAAATCTCACAAGTGTTACTATTTTCTCGTGAATCTACTCCTGATTTTAGGGTCATTGTACCACTTTGTAAGTCTGGAGCTAGATTTTTACCCTTCCTGGCATCTGTATCACACATTGAAATTGGAATGCGTTAGCCCAAAAATGTATTTCAAATGATGCACTTTTTGAATATGATCTTCTCATATTAGCATTACGTAGGCATCTTAGCTTTTAAGGAATATATTGAGGTTCCTTGAGTCAACTGTGCTGAACATTGATTCCTTTATTTCTTGTCACTAGAAGGTGATGCAGTGGTATCCATTAAGTTGGGAAAGGGTAGGAGAGAGGAGGAATAGTTTCACATGGGTTGGGAAAAGAATAGTAAGAATAAATTGCACCCTGTGATTCTTTACGACCAGATCAGGGCCTTTTGGAATTGGGATATCATAGAGGCTGCATCAAAGCGGTATCAAAGTGCAGGAGGCATCCTCTATTAAGTTAAGAAATGGTGGGATGAGTTCAGTCCTGTCAACAGATGGAAAGAGGAATAATCCCACATGGGTTGGAGAAGAGTAGTGGGAGAATAAATTGCACCCTGTGATGAGTTGCCATTGGGGCATTAATACCAATATTGTTCTGTTGGTAAAGATTCCTATAATCCTAGACTGATACTCGTTCATATTGCCTTTTACCACAGCAACATTAGGTTAGCTAATTTTAAACTACGTTGGAACACATACAGGTTTCTTGACTAGAAGGATGCTTAATGGATGATTCATCTAGTTCTTTTAATGCCTGTTTTTGTTGAAGTTCTAACTTCATCATTGTTATCCTCCTGGCCTTTGATTTTTTCTCAAGTTTCCATGCTAAACAGTTTAACATAAATGCTATGACTTTTTAAAATAGTTAAAAGCTTGTGTCTGCTCTGCCCTGCTGAACATTTGGTTTCATTGTTGACTTTTGCTTCCTGTTCAATTGTCCTCTGCTTTCCAAAATGTAGAAATGCTGTGTTTTCTAGGGTTAAGTCTCTTTATCAATATTGTGTGTGTGTGTAAGGGTTGTCCTTGGAATTTTCATGTGCGACGGAATTTTCTGGATGCATTTTTTCAGAACAAGAAACTTAAACTGTATTGCTCGCATTGATATTCCACTGAAACTTTGGTTTTTAATTGAACTCCACTTTTTCTTATTCTGGATCAGAATCTGGGCAAACCGTCAGTCAGCAGCTAGATCCAAAGAGAGAAAGATGAGATATATAGCAGAGTTAGAAAGGAAAGTCCAGACTTTGCAAACAGAAGCAACCACGTTGTCTACACAGTTAACAATGCTACAGGTACGTATTTTAAGGAGTCATATTAAAAACATATATTTTTTCTTCTTGAAATGCCAATGCATACTTGTACATTATTTGCATGTGAATCACCTATTTGGAAAGCTAATTGACGACAAATATTATGTGAAACAGAGGGATACAACAGGACTAACCAATGAAAACAATGAATTGAAGCTGCGATTACAATCAATAGAGCAGCAAGTGCATCTACGTGACAGTAAGTTTTTGAAACTACAAACCAGCATTTTCAGCCACATACAACCATCAGATATATTCAACATTCTTAGACTATCAGAGGAAAATATTTCATTAACTGATTGGTCCTGATTTGCTATCAATGTTTCTGTTTATATATTCTGAATCTCTGAATATTCTGTCCTTTGAGCGTTGCTTATTTCTTCACTTAATTATTGAAATTGAAACTGATGGCTGGATAACACTTGCAGCTCTGAATAATGCTCTTAGAGAAGAGGTGCATCGATTGAAGATGGCTACAGGTCAGGGATCTGGCAAGAATGCACATTTGGTGAACTTCAGCACAGCATCATTGCCATCATCCATACCCTTCTTCCAGTTTCCATATCAATCTTCCCATGCCATGACTGCTGCACGACAATTTCAACAACATTTACAATCACATCAATCAGGGCTGGACCTTCATAATGGAGCAGGAACCTCTCAATGGCTCAAGGATGGCGTTGCAGAATACAATAATATTATGCCTGATGGGACACGCTTATCTCCACTGGCCCAGAGGCAGGGCGTGGCTTCTAAATCTGAATAGGTTTTAGCACCCACAAAATTAGGGAGTTATTGGATCCTCATGTTTTAACAAATATCAGTTATCCTTAAAATTCTTTGAAATGGTGCTGTCCATGTTTAGGAACAATTACCATGCTTCTAATAAGTTTGCCTGTTTAAAAAGTTGATAGATTTGGAAGGCTTCTATTTATTGGGCTTTCTTCTCATATTTCATCTGTTTTTGAATATTATTTTATGTGTATCCAATTTTTTCCAATTCAATTACATTTGTATTTTCAAAATGTTGAAGAACTGAAAGAAATTTTTGTTCCCTGGTCTTATGCCGACGATGTTAGGCTGATTTCTGAAGTTTTTGTGTTCAGCATAGGTCCTCGTGGAAGAGATTTGAATCTTAATAAGTAGCTGTTAATTAAAATATTTTCTTTGTCGCTGTCATATGATGCATTTATTTAACGTTTCTGGTTTGCATTATGTAGACAGACATGGACTTGTAAGAGTATTTACTCAGTCATTTTTACGTCTGTGGAAATGAAAAAACTGTTCTCATCCTATCCATTGAGAATATGCCATTCTCTTAAAAGATTTGACTCTGTCAAATTGAATGTTGATAAGAGCTTATACGCATTTAGTGCCGAATTGAAATATCCACTGCGAAGCAGTTGGCCGGTACGATTTGAGCTCATAACTAGTAAGCAAACGATCCAACTATTATTCAAGTTTTTTCATCCATGGAAATGACATTGTTTTGAGAGCATTGTTTTAATAATATACAAATGTTAGCTGCAATCAAGTTGAATTTATCTATTATTATTATCTGTTTTCTATTTATAACATGCCAATTTTGTTTTCTTATATTGCTATTTTTTTTATAAATGACTTGCCATGGTGGCAATGGCGAGTTGATCCTCCTCACACCTGAGTAATGGCGATATTTTTATCATGAAAGCCATGATATCTCAAATGGCTAATGTCATGGTATTGCAAAGCACGTCTTACATGTTCGAAGGTGGTGAGGTAGCATGGTTTTTGAATTTTCGATGGAGAGGTCTCGTGCATTTTTTTAAGTTATTATTTAGAAAATACTCGATTGCATTATCTATGCTTAAAATAATCTATCAAACTAGTAGCCCTGCTTGAAATAATCCATCAAATAAGATGAGAGTAGTGCATGGAATATGCCCTTAAGCTAATATGCAAAAAGGGTGTCGAGACTCCAAACTGCAAAGCTTGTGAGCTAACTAGTTAAGTTATAACTTATTCTAGATTTACTAGATTTATAACATTTCATGTTGTAGCGTGTATCAAGCTTTGTAATCATGCAAAGAACATCAAATAAATATACCACACAATTAAAGGTCACAATTTTTAAGGGATGTTAATAGGGTGGGAGCCACATTGGAATTGAAATTATTTGAACCTTTGGACATGTTGCAAACTTAATAGTTTTGTGTAGAAATACCATAGTATTAAAGATGTTACTAAATTTTTTAAGGTTGGGGTTATATTGGAATTGAAACTACTTGATTATATACATCTTAGGAGATGAAGCCAACTTAATACTTTGGTGTTAACTTAGTAGTTAGATTGTTGATTTGAAAGCTCTAAGTTCTAATTTAGCTATATGTATTAGGGGTAAACGCAAAAAAATTAATACTTTCATAACATGAAGGTGCTTCAAGTATAGCTCGTATTTGCAATTCCAAATTGTTCAAATTTGAAAAATTAAACTTAGAGTTAAGACATAAAATCAAGAATAGAAGTTGTTGATGAGGGTGCTTACGAATGGAGGAGGTTGAAGTGAAGAGTATGTGAACATTGCAATGGCAAGTTTGTTAAAAAAAAAAAAAGAGCAACAAGTAAAGTGTATCTATGTTTGTTTGGATTTAACATATGTTTTTGACAAATTCATGCTTTATTTTAACTATTTATGTTGATAAATAAAAAAAATGTAGTCATTAAGACAACTCATTATTAAAGCATACCACTCAAGTATAAAGTTCATGCCAATGTAGGGCATGGTAAAAATATATATTTAGGCAATGGTGTCTATACATGGAATAAAAGCATCATGTTGATGATGACAAATGAGAAATGTCTTTAAGTGTTAAATTTCACCATTCTAATTCCTCCAATAATGGGGGCCTCAACTAGTAGGTTTTTGGTTTGTTAACTATTAAATTATAAGTTTCATCTTCATTTGCAAGAAAGGTCAAACTACCCACTTGATGGTTGTGATCCCCATATTGAAAGTACCTAATGTAAGGTTGTAATTTTCATGCCAACATGGTAGAATACCAATTTTTCACACGAATGAGTGGGGTAGGGTGGGAGGTGGATGTTAGTTGAAAATTGAAATGTAGTTACACCCCAAGGCATAGTCAAATTAGCACTTTATGGGAGGAAGGGGTGTCAAATTTTTAAAAAATATAATAATAAAAAAATTTTGAGTACATCAGATCAATGAAGAAAGTGTCTAAAAAATAAAAAATCAATAGTCTTGGGATTGCCTTTTCAAGTTTTCATTCTTATAACTCATCCTAAAAAACCTCCCCTCTAGGGTAGGAAAAGGTTTAGGCATTATCCTTGTTCAAAAATGCTCTCATGGAGTTTCACTTCTTACTAAGGGTTTCTTGTAAATAAAAGGATAAAACTCTTTCTAGAGCCATAAGAACACATCAATTAGAAATAATGAACACATAACAATAAAAGTTGAAAGCTTTCCATTCTTAAGCCTCTAAAACAGAAAGAAATTAATACTGCAAAAAATAAATTAGTTATTCAGCTTTCACTTAGAACCTTTTTGCTTGAAGCTATAGCTAAAAAGGAACATCTTTAAGAATAAGATATTGAACTCCTAAAGAAATGTCATAGTTATTTTCTTGCTGTTGAAAAATAAGTGCACATCGAAGCTTCCAACTCAAGTAGAGAACAAGCTATCGAAGATGCTTCCAATGCAAAGAAAGAAAGTAGAAAAAATAGGTTGATCACCAAAAATGATTTTACTGATGCTTGGTTGAAAATTGTTACAAATTCTAAATGTCCATTTCCAAGCATGCTATGCAATAGGACACTCAAAAAAAACATGAGAAAAAGAGTCTTCACTTTCACAAAGAGGACATTGAGGAGAAACAATTCTCATATGTATAAGATGAGAGTCCATAGTAAGACCTTGATTATGACATTGTTTGGGCCTTAAACTAAACTAATGAATAACATAAAAATTAAATGTTTAATCTAATTAACAATAAAATTAAATGCTAAAGTAGGCTAAGGGTGATAAGTGTTTGTTCCTAGCTTACTGTACATGTCCTCAACTCATGTAGCCATTGTTGAAATTACTAAGCATTATGATACTAGGCAAACTAAGTAATAATGTTGCTCAGATTACCAAGAAAACATGTGTTTACATTCGAAATTGGTCGAACTCATTCCACTAATGATTAATGTGCATAGAAATGTAAATATTAACTAAGTACATATAAAGTAAACTGCATTGAAAGTAAATCCATTTTAAGTCAAAGTCATTCAATGAATATGAATCAATCTTGATCTTATTATTGGTCATGGATTATGTCTAGGTACAATGCCACTTGAATAAGATGTTATACAATTGACTTAAATATATGCTATGGGCACTCACTAACTATTTGCTAAGGTTACAGAAGAAAACTATATGAGTTTGGCTACATTACTCACCAAATGGTGCCAAATACATAGTGGATGCTCACATATTTTATAGGTAAATATGAAGACTACATCAACACATATGCATTGAGGCATCTCAAGCTTTGTCAACAAGGCTATGTTGATGCATTTGCATTGATACAACTACAACATAGCAAATACAATATAGTAGATGTGATGTAGCAACTAATTGAGATGCATCGATAGGGATGTATCAATGTAGATAAGGCATAGCATCTACAATGTCATAGTCAACTGATACATTTAACAAATGATGCTTCATCCAAGAATAAGTGGGAGTCGAGAAATACAAATTTAGAGCTTCTTTATTGATGAGTTGTGGTTGGTTGCATCGACTAGGCCTCATTGATTGGGCCCCGTCGATGCATCATTTCATGCATTGACTAGGCCTAGTCGATGCAAGGTCTACTTTTGCTTATAAATACGAGCTCATTAGCCACAATTATGGCATGTCTTGTCATAGTATTAGCAGAGCTCTTAGAGTTTCCCCATTTGAGAGTTAGAATATTTTTCTGAGTGCTTGCAGCAAGAGTCATTGAGTGCATAGATCTTTATTCGAGCATTGTTGTACTTGAGCATGACAATGTGTGTGGCAATAAAGACGAGCTTTTTGATAAACCTTGCAGCATTTTGTGATAGATTAAATATTTCATTCATGCATTGATGTTTTCAATCAGTTATTTAATATTTTTCAGTAATTAAGCTAATTAAGATAATTAAACAAGATAAGCTAAAAAGATTAAATACATAAGTATGACCGCTTTGAGTGTAACATGTATTTGCTTGGTAATCCCAGTAGTGTTAGTGCTTGGTGCACCTAATAGCGTAGTGCTTAGCAACCTAGTGATGAGTTGCAGTTTTGTCAACTACGTTAATGAGGCCTTGTTGACACATGATACGATGCGTCAATGAGGCCTCGTTGATGCAATGTCTGTATTTTGCCTATAAATATGCACCTACCAGCTGCATTTATGACATCAAAATTTTAGTGGTAGTGAAGCTCTTGCAGTTTGTTCATTTGAGAGTTAGAAATTTTCTCCCAAGTGCTTGCAGTAGGAGTCATTGAGTGTACGGATCTTTATTCGAGCATTGTTGTACCTAAGCATGATAGTGTGTGTGGCAATAAAGACAAGCTTTTTGATAATCCTTGCAGCATTTTGGGTAGATTAAATATTTAACTTATGCATTTAATGTTTTCAATCATTTATTAAATGTTTTCCAGTAATTAAGTTAACGAAGCAATTAAGCAAGATAGATTAAACACATAAGTACGACTGCTTCGAGTGTAACACGTATTCACTTGGTAATCCTGGTACCATTATTGCTTGGTACGCCTCGTAGCATAGCACTTGGTAGCCCAACAGTGGATATGTGGGTTCAGGATGTGTACAGAAAGTGGGACCGAATGCTTATGTTAGGATTACTATTAAATAGTTAAATTTAAATAGTTAATTGAATTACTTTATTTTTATTTAAATACCAAAGCCATAAAATACAAAATGATAAATATCATATGCCTCAATTACACTTAACCATACCAGTGTACTTCACAAGTGTAATTGGGAAGACAACGATTAACCTTAAGGCAAAGATTCACTTCCTAGAAGGCTAGTGCACCAGAAACTACAAAGTTCGTTGATGAAGCATCAAGTCGGCTACGTCGGTTGGGTAGCATCGACGAAGCCTCATCAACAAGGCCATGTCAACATGTTCCTGTCAACGCATCTATCCATGCATTGACATAGCCTCGTCAATGTAGAGTCCATTTTTTGCTATAAATATGCGTGCATCCATCCCATTTAAGGCACCTTTTGTTCAAGTTGTAGCAAAGCTCTTGCAGTTTGTTTCCGTAGGAGTTAGACTATTTTCCCAAGTGCATGCTTGCAATGTGATGCTTGTAATTGTACAAAACCTTTATTCGAGTGTGATGTACTTGGACACACACATGATTGACAATAAAGATCGAGATTACTCCATCATTGCAGCATTCACTTAGTTTTAATTGTTTAATTGTTATTGTTATTTATTATTTTCTTAGTTAATATTTCTTTACCAGCATTTACTATTCCTGTTGTTAAATGCAGAATGATTATGACTTAATCACAAACATTAAAGTGTAACTACTTGGTAACCTAGTAGTGCATCTAGGAGTGCTCAAGTAATATACACTTGGTAATCCTAGAAGTAGTACACGAAGTCCAAGATGTGTACGGATGATTAAGGATGGATGCTCATCGCACTTAGGATAGCTTAGATTCTTTTCTCCCACTCCCTCTTAGCTAAAACAAAGTTATTTTCCATTGCCTCTAAGAGTAGCACTAGTTTAGGCCCACATCATGCATCTCACTTTGGACTAAAGCATACATGACAAAGCAAATACTAGTCCAAGTGGGAAGATAGCGAATTGCAATCAACGTGTAACAATCTAGATACCACAACTAGCCCATCCACGGAGTTTGACCAGATCATGTGTGAACACTCGTATTGGTATGGTTGAGTGTAGGGGTACCTCGCCACTCATCATTGGCACCATTACCAGGGACGGCGCTAGTTATCTAGATTAGTTACATCAACCAAGATTGTTGTAATGAAGCCTTGACGATATACCTTTTAGAAAGAAAGTAATTGCAAATAAGCCATACACAATTCATCATAATGTCTCTCTCTCAAGACTATGACAATACAATAATTAGTAAGGCAATTCATTGGAGAACCAACGAATTATATGATGATGAAGATGAAGTTTGGAGTTATCAATCTTATGTAGGGATCTCCTATGTACATAAACAAAGACAACATCATCCCTACTTACAAATTCATAACTTACCTAGTGACGATGAACCCTTACTGGCCACTAAGAGCCTAATGCATATACAAGAGGTTGTTCAAATATCCTGCAAACATTGAGAGAAAAGCCGTCTACCTAGGCTTGATCTAAACAACTTTCCCAAGTTTTCAGGAGGCTATGATTTAGATCCACAACATCATTTACAAGCCTTCCATGATGCTTGTGTATGGAACAATATTGATAATGGGTGGCAAAAACTTAAGCTCTTTCCTATGACACTCGTTGGCCAAGCAAAAGTTTGGTACAGGTCCTTAAGACTAAAATCAATTCAACATTGGCCAACAATGGTAAAACTCTTTAATGAAAGATATCAAACCCATACAAGAGTGTTAGCCTTGAGGAAAAAAATCCAAGAATGGAAACAAGTGCAACATGAACCCTTGGACATGGCCTTAGAAAGATATTATTCGTTGTTAAACAATTTCCCAGGCCATGGATTCTCCAAGGAAAGGCTAATGTATCATATTATAGATGGGCTTCGTAATGAAACAAGGGAGACCCTAGGGATGTATGCCCAAGGTCAACTATATGAGCTACGAACCCATCAACTCCAAGAGCTTATTAAATGGATAGCAAAAGAAGAAGAGAAATGGCTAAATGGGAGAATGTTGAAAGTTCTCAACAAGACCAAAATCTTGAATTAGCAAAGGTCCATGATCATGAAGAGGAGAAATCAAGTCACCCCAAGGAGGTGGAGTCATCTTTGCCAATACTACAATCACTAGATGAAATTGAGACAAAGATCAATAAGATGACGAAATGGATACACAAAAAATGTGGAGAATATGCCAACACTATTAGAGGTAGAACCATGACGAACCAAGAAACAGGACAAAACACTACTAGACAATTAGAAAGAAGGGTTGAAGAGAATAAGGATAATAACTCAACTACCAATCATACGTATCAATGTAATATTTGCTTGTATGATCATCCCAAAGGTCAATGCCCAATCTTGTCACATTTACATGAGCATTGGAAAAGAATGTTACATCTAGAGTTCGTACAAAAATATCATGTTCAACCATAGTGGCAAAAGCCCCAGTCGTGGGGGAGGCCATCATCAAACTGGTCACACCCTTTATACTATCGTAACCCAAGTGCTTATTATGTTCAACATCCTGTTTCCCCAACTGGGTCAACATCCTCTATTTCACCACATTGTTATCATTCTCCTAAGTACTATCAACCCATGTCCTCTCCAACAAGATTACCACCTCATGTTTCTTACACTTTCCCTTGCCCTCAATATTCTCATCATTCACCTTCTTCTACATCGCCACTAGTTGTGCCAGAAGGTTTTGCACCACAACATCAACCCATGAATGTTACTTATGTTGCTACTGTCAACAGCAGTGGAAACCCTCCACAATGTCGAAAGCGTCCTTTCTTTAGGCAGGATTGTAGAAAGAGACAACACGGTTCCGAAACCACTGCATCCTCCAACTCAGCATAAGTTCAACGCTATGATGCATCTGCCTCCTCGAACTCAATGCCTTCTATTACTCTATTTGGGCCACCAATCAACACTTCAACAACCATGCAACCCAATGAATATAGCCATGTAGGGAGACATATTGATCCTTGCATACCATCTTACGGTCACGGGTGCCATAGTGTGTCAACTCCTTATCAATTAACCACATCTTATAATTTGCCCCACTATGCCTACTTTAATCAAGTGTGTGAAACCCAATTTTGGTACATTCCAACCACCACATCAAAGGACACCTAGTGGCTTGGATATGATCGAACTTCAATGTTCCCAAAATGCTTGGATCCAAACCTTTCATTTATTAATTCTTGCCACAATCAAAAGTTAGTTATGGGGGATATCCTCCATTCTAACAAGCAGAATTAATAAATGTTTGTCCTTTTCTTTAATTTTACAATTTTTTGTTTTCTAGTTTTTCATCTTTCCATTTGTTGTTTTATCTTTTTATTTGTTATTTTATCTTTTTATTTATTTATTGTTTATCTTTTATGTTTTTATGGGTAATCTCATCTATGAATAAAAGACTCATGTGAATTGTTGGTTGAGGTGTTGTTCTATGCTATTGAGTCTCAGGTGATTAATTATTTGGACAATGAGCCTACAACATCCACCCACCTATTCTATCAATAAGAGGTTCTACTCTGGGTTTGATGATATTCTTGTTGATGAGTGGCGAGGTACCCCTACACTCAACTATACAAAACGAGCGTAGCACGTGCGATCCGGT
>MNCI01022494.1:550372-563818 GCA_015680685.1 Gnetum montanum
CTTATTTATAGATATGGCGGCGGACTACGATATCGCATACGCGATATCGCAGGGGATGTGATATCGCGGCTTGTGAAATCTGCGTCTCATCACTTGTCATCATAAAAAAAAACTTAAAAGTAATTTTGTACTCATTATGCCCAGAGTGACAAAAGATGGACTAAGAGGGAATGGCCAGGGTGTGACATCAAGGGTACTTGTGGATTCTTTTTGATGACATCTATGGATGCTATCATACAGCTTGGTTGTACTAAGATCCTTGTAGATTTAACAAAAATTGGGAGTAAGAGTAATAAAGGAACTCAATAAAGAACCTCAATACTATCCCGGGGGTCCCACTAGAAAGACATGCACCCATGCTTGAAGGTTGGCGGCTTCTCTAGTTCATTGTTGGAAAGGACAAAGTGCCAAAGCGGCCAGAAAGAAAAAAAAAGAAGAGAAAGAAAAAGAGAGAAAGAAAAGATGAAGAAAAAATGTGCCATAGAGGAATTCCAAATCACTCATCCCTTGGAAAAAATGCCAAGTGATTGTACACCTTGCTGTCATGGTGCTCTTATGGTTGTCCATCATTGGATGAAATAATGTGATGTCATTGATTAGAGGAATGGACCTGGTCTTGATTTTGGAGTAGTGGTTCAATGACGCATTCATCATGCACCACACTTGAGATTCATTATACCCAGAGTAAGTTACCTCATGTCTCAATCTCTACAATCCCTTCTATAATTCGTCTCATCCCATGGTCCAAGTGCTTATCACTTGTGTCTTGTGTGACATAGAATTCATACCTCATCGCGGTGGTATTTAACATGTGTGTGTGTTTTTACACCAATGTAGATTATATTTAACCCTTCTAGTGCCTACAAAAATTTTAAGGTGTCATTACGCAAGGGCATTAGAGGTTGGAACCTGCTTTGGGGAGGATCCACTTGTGTGACTTTTGTAATTTGTACTTATTGTACACCACCACATCATTTTGTACCCTCCAAGTACTCCCTTGTCAAATCTATTCTTTCCTTTATCATCATCTTATTGGAACATTCCTCAGAATCATTACATGTCCTTTTATGTGTCACCTAAATAGATCAAGTCCAACATTAAACTTTTAGGGCAACTTCCTTGAAAAATATCTAACTCTAAAATCACACTAAGCAATGAATTAAACATTTATTAAAGGTAATGAGTAAGGTATAATATAATCAAATTTTTTTAAACAACCTTACTAACAATCGGTCCTTGTGTGATTATAGATGGCCCCTAAAACAGGACAACAAGGAGGACTTTCTCAAGGTGCAACTAAATGCCTGAGAGGAGGCATAGGCCAAGGACCTCATGTAGAACATGCAAAGTAGGAGGCAAAATCATTTAGCATCCATCAAGAAACTCTTGTCATTGCACAATTTGGCCAAGAAAAAGGTAGAAAGGTCAGGGCTAGAGCCTAAGAAAAGGAATGACAGCTATTTGCAGCATGGTACGTCAAGCCTAATCAAGTGTTCTTATAGTTGTCGTGTCCATGGGAAGTGTTGACTCCATCAAACATTGTAACATCAACATGGATGGCTCATGATCCTCGGATAGAAGAGGATAAAGTTTAGGTGCTTCTTCAATGGTATAAATCTTAGAAGCCTGGAGCACAAGACAAAGGAAAGGCACCCATGGAGAAGCCACCACCACCGATAACCACATGAGTTCCTTAAGTTTTGTATTTTGTATCTGTCTCCAAATTTTTTTAATCCCACACTACAGCATGAAACAGTCCATGGTCATTCAATAATCCCATACCTATCCACTTTTTGTAATTGAAAGAACTTGTTCCTCTTCTTTTGTACTCAAGGATGAGTTTTCACTTAGTCATGGGGGTATGATGAAGCATCAAGTTGGCTGTGTCAGCTGGGTCGCATCGACGAAGCCTCGTCAATGCAACCATGTCAACATGTTCCCATCAACGCATCTATCCATGCATTGACATAGCCTCGTCAATGTAGAGTCCATTTTTTGCTATAAATATGCGTGCATTCGTTCCATTTATGGTACCTTTTGTTCAAGTTGTAGCAAAGCTCTTGTAGTTTGTTTCCATAGGAGTTAGACTATTTTCCCAAGTGCATGCTTGTAGTGTGATGCTTGTAATTGTACAGAACCTTTATTCGAGTGTGATGTACTTGGACACGAACATGATCGACAATAAAGATCGAGATTACTCCATCATTACAACATTCACTTAGTTTAATTTTNTTGCCTCTAGGAGTAGCACTAGTTTAGGCCCACATCATACATCTCACTCTGGACTAAATCATATGTGATAAAGCAAATACTAGTCTAGGTGGGAAGACAGTGAACTATGATCAACATGTAACGATCTAGATACCACAACTAGCCCATCCACGGAGTTCGACTGGATCATGCATGAACCCTCGTATTTGTATGGTTGAGTGTAGGGGTACCTCACCACTCATCATCTGTGGAATTTGATCGGATCATGCGTAAATGCTCATGATTCATATGGTTGGGTGTAGGGGTACCTCACCGCTCATCATTGGCATCATTACCGAGGACTTTATTTTTTGAAACATGCACTATCTAGGATTAGTGAATATTATTCATATCATTGGGCAAACTCAAGATCAACATCACTCTTAATGACATATAACTACTAAGCACACTGATAATTTTTTTTTTTTTTTTTTGCAAAATGTCTTCTTGTTCTCACAGATGTGAAGATGTCAAATTGCCAGTCCCACAGGAGTGCAAAGTGATATATACTCATTCAGATGAGTATGTACCAGACTTCACCTTCATCCTACATTGGGATGAACAACTGTGATGGCATGATATGAAGGGTAACATTATCTTACCACCCAATTGATCTTTGCCTAGGATATTTCAAACCCTTATGAAGTTGGGCATTATAGATCTTCAGGAGTAATATGTTGTTAATGGTTTTGAAACTTGGGACTATCGTCCCATTGAAACACAACAAAAGTAAGATCAACATTAGGATAAGATCCATGAGGCTATGAAGGAAAAACATTACACTAATCCCTTATTCCTACTAGATCAAGATGACAATGAGGATCCTCCCTTTGAAGGTTCTCAACATGAAGGTTTTCCATCCCTTGTTATTGATGACAAGGGTGTGACCCTGAACCTGTGATCCACTATTCATAAATTAGGTTCAAGAAAAAGTGACAACCAGGGTAGGGACTCAGGTAAACATCAAAATAGTAAGGGATCTAAGGATGGTGGTCATAATGAGTGAAAAAATGGTGGTGAACATCGTGGTGGCAATGGTAGTCCACATTCCCCTCCATCCTCTTTATCTGATTTCGAACATTCCTCTTCATTTATTGGTTCTCATAGAAGCCATCATTGAAATAATTGCAATGAAGGTGATCAATGAGACAACAATGATCATGAAGGCCACCAAGACTGAAGGGGTGGCCGAAACCATCATTAGTATCATCAACACAGTGATGATGATGAACCTCTATTGGTGACTCAAAGCATGCTCAACATTGTAGAGTTAGTTAGAATTCCAACCAGGCATATGAAAGATAGTTGGATCAAGCGCTTAAACATGAATAATATTCCAAGATTTGAGGGGGGATACAATCCTGATCCATAGACACATCTACAAGCTTTCCATGATACTTGTGCCTTATAGAACATAGAGAATGAATGGTAGAAACTCAAGCTCTTCCCTAGGACACTCATCAAAGAAGCTAAAAGTTGGTACCAGTCCTTGGTACTGGAATACATTCACTGATGGAATACCATGTTAGAGCTATTTAATGACAAATACTAGACGTACTCTAGAGTGTCTAATTTGAGAAGACAAATTCAAGGCTGGAAACATCAATGCCATGGGTAGATACTATTCATTCTTACACCAATGCCTTGGCCATGTTTATTCTTAGAGGGAACAACTTCACAACATCATAGATGGGCTCAGAGCAGAAACTAGAAGAACTCTTGGGGTGTATGCCCAAGGAAGATTGTTTGAACTAAGAGCTCATTAGATCCAAAGGCTAATTAAGTAGGTAGCAAAAGAAGAAGGTGAGTTATGAAAAATAGAAAGTGCAAAAGAGTATAATAGGGATCCTTCCATCAAGAAATAGGAGGTCCAATTTTGTGACGAGGAGGAGTCACCACTTGATAAAGTGGTGAACAAGAAAACCTTTTCCATTCAAAAATCTATTTCTAATATTTTGACAAAGGTTGATAAATTATGGAACTCTTTGGATGAAAAATTTCAAGTTGCTATGAAGATTTTTGAACAATCTAAAGAGAAAAATAGTGATCATAATCACAAGAGGTAAAAAGAAGCTAAACACGCTTACCAAAGAGGTAAGGGCAAAGCTATGGTTGTAGAGAAAGTTATGGAAACCAACTCTGATGATGAAATTTATTGTGTGACATTTGTCAATATGAACATCCAAAGGGTTATTTCCTTGTGGTTTCACACTTACAAGAGTCTAGGATGTGTGCATTGAATCCTCGACTAGCATGTAGGCAAACACCTAAACGATTGCCTTACCCTCAAAGAAATCCAAGGTAGTTCCACCAACAACAAAAAGCTTACTATCTAAGTGAAGCCCCTCCAAAACCTTATGAATAATATCAATAGTGGTACTAGCCACAATCATGGGGAATGCCACTGCTAAGGTAGCAGTACCCTTATAGGTAACCATATCCATATAGGTACTATGTTTAGCAACCCATATCCCCAAGAAGTTCTACAAGTCAAACCTCATTTCAGCATCACTATTACCCTCCAGAGTACCACCAAACACATTCATCATCTACTTGAGGGGAAAACCCATATCCATACCACCCTCCACATCCATTTGCACATACATCTCCCTCTTCAACCTAGTTACCTCTTGCTCCATCCATGTAGGGTGAGATTCCTCCATAGCTGCAACAATGAAATGCTACGAGGGTTGTACATTCACAACTGGCTTTCCAACTAAGTGGTTTGGACAATTAATCTAGAAAAAGACCCTTCTTCTAACCTAATAGTCCTCTCCAACCCTCATAACCTAGTTTGACTGATCGTCCTGCATCTCTAATACCATAATCCTCTACATCAAATACCTTTGAGTGTCCTTCAAACCAATTGTCGCCTCAAATTCACACTGTGATGCTAACTCATGCTGTTTCTGATTGGATTAAGGCTAGCAATCTTCCCACAAAAATATTTGACCTAAGAAGTCCACTCATTTACCTATAAATCATTGGACATGAGCCATGTAAGGATCTTCTTGACTCTGGTTTTGGAGTTAATCTCATCTCCCATGACATGTACAAGGACTAGAACTTATCACCTCTCAATAAGAGTAACGTCTATCTAGAATTGGTAGATCAGTCAATTACTGTCCCTCTGGGATTAGTGGAGGACATTGTGACCACAGTTTGTGGGTGGTCCTATCCTATTGATTTTCTGGTGACCAAAGTTGAAAATTGCAAAAGTGACTTCCCCATTATTATGGGAAGAGCTTGGTTAAGCATGGTTGATGCATGTATGACTATAAGGAATCTATCTCTAGAAATCTCCAAAGAAAATGAATTGGGCAAGATAGAGAAGAAGCATATTCCATGCATTGTGTACAAAGATAATGGTTGCAATTGTGTGTAAAAGATTTGGTCCATCAAAAGTACATATATTAAAGCATGCAATTAATGTGCACAAGAAATCAATATTCAAAGGTGTCTATACGTAGCAGCCATAAAACAAGAGGGCACCCAGTGGCTAATAGTTGACTCAAATAGTAGCACATTATGCATGGAACCAACTAAGAGCCTAACATGTGCTTATGTTAAAGGCATGGACAAACTTGAACAAGTTCATTTCCAACTCTCTGATGAAGATGATGATACTTTTTGGGGAGAGTTGGAAATCCTTGATAACTTCAAGCAGGAGCCCTTAAAGCTAAAAAATTTACCAACTAGCATGGAATATGCATTTTTAAACAATGGTAAATCCAGTCATAATTAATGCTAAACTTGCTCCTGAACAAAAAGAAAAGCTATTAAAGGTAGTTAACAAATGGCCAACAACATTTGCTTGGTCATATCTTGAGCTAGCAGGAATTGATCCGAGGATATGCCAGCATTGCATTTACATTGACTTGGCCATGAAGACTAGAAGGTAGCCACAGAGGTAGTTAAACCCCAAATTGAAGCAAATCCTCAAGGAGAAAATTGAATAACTCCTCAAGGTAGGGTTCATCTATCCATCACAAATAGTAAATGGGTTAGCCCACTCGTAATTATGCAAAAGAAAGGTGGTAAGTGGAAGGTTTGCATCAACTTCAGTTTGTTAAATATGGAAACATTTAAAGACCATTTTTCATTGCCATTTGTGGATCAAGTGTTGGGAACCATATTCAAGCATTGTTATTATAGCTTTTTGGATGGTTATAGTGGCTATAACCAAATCCAAATTGCACTAGAAGATCAGGCCAAGAAAACATTCACGCGTCCCTGGGGAACTTTTGCATATTGTAAGATACCATTTGGTTTGTGCAATGCCCCTGCAACTTTTTGACACTTGGTCCTTAGTAGTTTCCAATAGTAGATCGGTAGTTGTGTGGAAGTCTTCATGGATGACTCTTCCACCTATGGAGCTACATTTGAGCAAGCCTTGGACTACCTTAAGCAAGTATTGAAGAGATGTGTTAAAAAAATATTTGTGGCTCAATTGGTAAACAAGCCATCTCATGATCTAAGAAGGCATTATATTAGGGCATTGAATTTTGCAAAAAGGGATTGAGGTAGACCTAGAAAAGATAAGGGTCATCCAAGGAATAACACATTAACCAGAGATAGTTAAAGATGTTCAATCATTCCTTAGACACATTGGCTGCTAGCAACAATTCATAGAGAATTTCTCTAAGATCGCAAAACCATTAGTAGAACTTACAAAGAAAGATGCACCTTTCATCTGGACCAAGGAATGTGAACATACATTTCAATAGTTAAAGGAGAAACTCGTAGAAACACCAATCCTATGAGTACTAGACTAGTCCAAATCCTTCCACATTATGAGTGATGCATCTAACTATAGCTTGGGAGCCATGTTCATGTAGATGGATGTTAAAAAATGCCCATACGACATCCACTGCACGAGCCAAAGCATTGTGGGAGCATAGTTAAATTACACCACCATGAAAAAAGAATTAATGGCCATGGTGTATGCTCTAGAAACATTCAGATACTATGTTCTTGGCTACAAACTATTTTTGCACACGAACCACAATGCAATCCACTTCCTCATGAACAAGCCAATGGTGAGCCCTTATGTCATACGGTAGCTTGTGATCTTGCAGGAATTCGATCTCATGATGGTAAATTGAAAAGCGATCGAGAATGTGGTTGCTGACCACATCTCTTGCTTAAGATTGGATAATAAAGAGGATGAGAGCATGCTCTTTGATAAATTTTTAGATGAACTCCTTTTTAAAAGAGCAATAAATGAAAAAACTCCCATAGAAACAACATGGCATAATGGCATCCTCACTTATCTTCTTACTCAGGAGATGCCACAAGATCTTGACTTTAGAAAGAGGTAATAGTTTCTTCATTGGGCCAAATACTTCATGGAAATCAACAGACACCTCTACAAGGTGTGTGCCAATGGCTTGATTCATTGGTGTGTCCCTGAAGAAGATCAATTGCACGTCCTCCAGGATGCTCATGAAGGGCCTTGCAGAGGCCATTATGCACAAAGGCACATGGCCATAAAAATCCTAATGGTAGGATACTATTGGCCTATAATCTTTAGGGATGCTCACCAATTTTTCAAATCTTATGAACATTGTCAATGAGACGGGGGGATGAATGCTTGCATGGAAGGTCATCAATAGTGGATTCAACCATTGGAACCTATCAACATATGGGGTGTTGACTTCATGGGTCCCATCACATCCATGTCGAATGGAAAGGCATATATTATCATAGCAATTGACTACTGCACAAAATGGATAGAAGCAAAAATTGTTACTGATTGTACATCGTCCACTACCATTAGATTTATACAAAAAAATATTGTAAATAGGTTTGGAATGCCATGTTCACTAATTTCTAATAATGGAACTCATTTCATAGGTGCCACTTTTAGAAAGTTAATGCAACTCTTGGGGGTTGAACATAAATTAACAACAACCTACCATCCCCAAGCCAATGGTTAAGTAGAGGTAACTGACTGGGAGATCACAAAAATACTAACACGGACCATTAGAAAATATAGGAAAGATTGGAGTACAAAAATTAACGATGCCCTCTGAGCTTACCATTCAACATGGAAACTTCCTATTGGCTATTCTCCCTATGAGTTGGTATATGGAAAATTTCCAATGCTCTAGATTCAATCAAAGATTCGTACACTCTCAACAGCCTATGATCTAAATCTTAACCTAAGTCTAGCATAAAGAGAAGGATTGATCAACGTGAATGTGCTAGATGAAAACTGATTAGTGGCCCTATCTTTGAATGAGGTGTACAAGGCATTCAGCAAGCAACGTCATGACCTTAGAATTAGGAAAGTAAAACTTCAACCAGGAGATAAGATTCTCTATTATAACCCCACACATGTACCTCAGAAGGAAAAATTCCAAACATTATGGGAGTGACCTTATATAATTGGTCAAACCTTTTCCTTTGGGGCCTTGTTGATTTACAAGCCTAAAAGCCAAAATAAAAGCCAGTTGGTCAACATCCAACAAGTAAAACCTTTCCTTGAACTAAGATAGACCAGTGCAACTATCACGTCGATGGATGGAAAATCACGTTCCATTTTTTGGATCTCCTCCTTCTAACTTAGACATGGGGGAGATGGCCATTTATGCTAATAATCCATATGGCTTCTTAGTTTTTCTACTTTTTTGTTTTCTACGTTTTTGATTTTACAAGTTATTTATCTTACAAAATTTTCATTTTCAAATTTTTCTAATTTTATGCCATTATTAGTACCTTTAAAACTTTCTTGATTATTTTACACTTTCTTATATATTTTACTTTGTTTTATTTTATTCAAGTATGATATTTCCTCATTTTTGCTAATAAAATTACTTTATTGCCATAGGACACAGTGCCACTATTGCTATTTACTAATGACGGTTTGTGCTTAGTGTTGTGATTGTCAATGTCTAGTTTCTATTTTTGAATTCTAATTTCTGATGACTTTGACATGATTTATTTTTCATGGAACAGGTAGTGAGTCCACATCATTCGCCCATTCACTAAACTCTATGGTTTTCCTTGTTTTAGGAATTTGAGGTTCCTTCCATTAAAGAAACTTTTAATCAATCAGTGACCTTGGTAGTTCCAGAATTAGGAAGGTTTCAAAGGTTTATAAAGGGTGTGACTTCAAGGGGACTCAATACTCTTTGTACTCTTCTACTTGCTTGAGTGCTTGAGTGTTTTTTAAAGACTTCTTACCATTCCATCAAACCACTAATAGGAAGTCAAATAAAGTCTTTGCATGGTGTGGTTCCCATCCAAAATTGAAACAAAAAAAAATGATGGGAACTCAAAGCACACCCCTTAGACACAATAAATGAAAAAGTCCTTGCATGGTGTGGTTCCCATTTCAAAAAATAAAAAATAAAAAAAAATGATGAAAATTCAAAGCACATCCCTTAGACAAATAAAAAGGCTATAAGCATTGGTTATGTGATTAGAAAGACATGCACCCAGGCCTAAATTTCCCCTCTAACTAAGGCTCTCTCTCACTTCCTATTTCTCTTTTTTCTTCTCTTTATGGATCAGTGGTTGTTTTGTGATAGCACTCTCGTGTCTTGTGTGCATAGATCAATCTTAGGATGGCAATGCGAAGTTAGTGAAAGAAGATGGTTTTGGTCTGGACTAAGGATGGATCTTCTTAGGTCATTTTAAACACAAATTTCATAAGGGACTTCTTATGACCTCAATTCAGAACTCCATTCCACCTTCTCTATCATCTGTCCATGTTGCCATAACTCACCTCACTACTGGGTTCTATGTTCTGCTCTATGTCTTGGTCTAATGTGTTTGAATTCTTGGATAGATTTTTTTTTGGTTGGCCCTCAACTTTTCATTATCATTAATCAACTATGGGGCCCACAAATTCCTTAGTTGAGGTTATGCAAGGGCAACAAGGGCATGAGCCGACTATGGGAAGGATCCACTTGCATAGCTATTGGTTTGGTTAGTTAAGGTTCCTTACCTTTGACATTGCCACGATCCTATCTTTCTCATATTCCATTGTGTATTTTGCTTAGTGCTCCTTAACCTTTTATTTCATTTATTTCCCAAATTAGTTTTCTCCATTTTGCCAGATTTATGAGCTCCAACACCCTCTTCTCATATTTTCATACTATTCTTGGCCTTTTGAGCTTTCATTTAACCCCAGTTTCATTCAAAAATTCTTTATATTTTGCAAGTTTGACTAAAGTCAATGATCATCTATGATGGTCAATAGTTATGTCGACAACGACTCGTCGACATAGCCAACTATGTCGACAAGGCCCCTATCGATGATGCCCCGTCGATGTAGTGCAAAAATCCTATATATACCATCATGAACTTAGAAATTTTTGTCATTTGCCTCGTAACACATGGGGAGTTTTTGCAATTTTTAAAGCCCAAAACCTTCCAAAGCCTTTAACTTCCTAACCATTTGTTCAAATCACTTTGTTCTTCAACCCTGCACTTACTAGAGGTAAGCTCTTTATCGTGGGGGTCACAAACCTTAAGATTTTTGATGAAATTTTTTGAAAATTTTTCTAACTTTGCCAAAGGATTAATAACCTTCATAAGATACAAACATCAATTTTTTCAAAAGTTGACCCTTTCCACAACCTCTGGGATGATTTATTAATAATAACACATAAATAAAATAATGATTAAAATAATTAAATCAGCCATAATTGCAACTTAGCCAAGTGTAACTATCTTTAAGAGATAAAGGTATCTCAATTGCTTCATGTTACATAATGATTACTAACCCATGGTCTTATTGTGATTATAGATGGCATGAAAACTGAAACACTTGCAGGAAGGAGAATCCTCTTAACCAAGGGAAAAGTAGCCCATAGCTAGAAGGGGCCAACAAGAACAAGCCTAAGAACCTTCAGAGGCAACCCATGTAATGGGACCTCTTTGTGAGGAGCCTAAAGTGGAATCTGTTTGACAGATTCTAGAAGAAGAAGTGTCCACTAAGTAATCATAATGAGTAGAAGTGCTGAGACCCATGCCAAGGCTTGAAGTCACTTTGACTCAAGCCTACCTTAACATCATCAATTCTTGAGAGATTCAACGATTGGTTCTTTAAGAAATCAACTTCAGACCATTCCTAGAGAAAGCTCAAATAGAAGTCAAAATATAACTGCAAACCTCTCCCATGTGGCCAATCATCACATCTAGTCGGGAATGATACATGGGAGAGACATATCTCTTCTGGAATAATAGAAGGCTAGGATTCATAGTCAAGATCAAGGATATTCAAGTATCCTACTTGGCTGAAGCTATAACATAAGCATTGAGGTTGCTTGACATTAGCACACAACCGGTGGAGCTATTTGTTGGCACATTTTCAGCCACTACATGGAGCAGGAGTTTCAGTTTACTTAAGAAGAATAAAAATAAAATAGGTGTTAAAATACAGATGAGTTTTATGGTGATAAAAAACATATTTAATTTAACCTTACATTGGGAAAAGAATGTAATATCTTAGCATATTACATTCAACCAAACTTAGACTGGTTTAGTAACGGTGGCAGACATGGAATATACAGGGCCTGGCCACACAAATATATCAAATATGAATATTATTCAAGAATGATGTTGGTCCTGCTTTCACAGAAGCCAAAGAACAGAGAAAATAGGTTTTGTGTTAAGAAGAAACAGTTACTGAATACTTTCAGAGACAGGTTTAAGCAAATTTAAAAAAAAACGCAGTATCAATATGGCAACAAAAACGCAGTGCTGCTTGCCGCTAAAATTTTGCCAAGAAAACGCTAGAAATCACTTCATATTCCTTTCGGAATTTTGTCAAACACTTGCTACGAAGGGTTTCTTTGTTCTGTTTCCAGAGTGAGCCTAATTTCTTGGCCAGAGACTACTGAAGACTAATGAAGTAGGGTTAGAACGCAGCTGGTTGCCATGCCTACGCTTATGCCTGCGATTCTGGATAGTTACCAGCAAAAACTGCAAAACAAAAATACAAATGCGCCGGACTTGGACGTTGTCCACGAATAGGGGCAAGACACCATTGCCGAGGGTTCACAGATTCAAGTCATTTCACCGTTAATATGAGTAAATTAGTAACTGATGCCGAGTTGTGCGTAGAAGCTGTTCCAACTGCAATCGTGTTTGTGGGGGTTCAATAGATGACACCCAGCCATGGCGGATGCGGAAGACGTGGAGATGGCGGTAGCAGAGCAGTGGCAGGGTTCCAGCAACGTTAGCAACAAACCAACGGTGGCAGCAATCGCGACCTCAGGCCAATCCAAGGCAGAGCGGTGGCAGCAAAATAACGAACGGAGCAGTTCGGTGGAGAGAAACAACACAAATCGCGGGAGAAAGTTGCGCACAGAAGAAGCCATCAAAGCAACGCGATTAGCCGCGTTAGAAAACCATTTACATTTGAAACATATTTGCCATCCCATAAAGTTAACGTATTTGCCATTCCATAAAGTTAATTTTAAAACGTAAGCCTCAAAGATAATTATTGAATATAAATGCTGGATACTTACCTATATATTAAAATTATATTCAAAGACCAAATTCTTGAGGATATTTACCCAATATCATATATGATGTAAACACTTGTCAGTTGCAGATTTTCTTTTCATAACTATCTAAAATTGTTGTAACTTTCTCCTAGCTTGTTGGGAAAGTAATCTTCTAATTGGTTAGTTAGGTTACCTGAGAGAAAAGTTAGGAGAGATATTTTTGAGATATTTGGAAATTGCAACTTACCTATACATCACTTAGAAGACTTGACATCTCATTTGGAAGAAGCAAAATCAAAGGGATATATATGTATGGAGTATTATAGCTTGTATCCCTATGTATCTTTAAGAATGTATTTTAACTACCAAGGCCACTTGTCAACTTCCTTATCTCTTTTGTGGTTGAAACCACCCAATATTGTTGTAACTTACCTAACTTGTTGGGCAAGTAACCTCCTAACTTGTTGGGCAAGTAATTTCCTAATTGGTTGGCCAAATTACTTGGGAGAGAAGTTAGGTGAGATATTTTTAATATGTAACTTCCCTACCTACCTTGGAACCCTATAAAAAGGCTTCAAGGGTAAAGGAAGAAAAAAAGGGGGGGAGAAAAGGAGAAAAAAGGAAGAACAAAGGAAGAACATTGGATCATACTTGGGATCAAAGAAGATTTGTAAAGAAGATTGTTTGCAAGATGGCTTGCTAGAATAAAGATTTCAGCCTCTTTGTCATGGTC